>CALYLW010002126.1:77031-89531 GCA_944989445.1 Ampullaceana balthica | reverse complement strand
TGGTACGGTATATGTTTTGGTATATGTTACTGTATTGGTAAAGTCATTTTCTCCATAGATGACCAGCTTAGAAGATGGAAAGAATATTTCCAGGAAGTCCTAAACAGACCGACCCCTCTGAACCCACCCATTTTGACCACAGGAGAAACACTGGACATAAATATAGAAGAGATATCCAAAGAAGAAATATGGACGGCCATCAATCAAATGAAGACAGGGAAAGCAGCAGGTGTAGACAACATACCACCGGAGGTCCTAAAAGAAGGAGGAGCTGAAATCATCAACCAACTCCACAATATCTTCAACAAAATTTGGTCAACTGAAACCCCTCCTGCAGAATGGAAAAGGGGCTTACTGATTAAAATTCCAAAGAATGGGGATCTGTCACAATGTGAGAAATGGCGAGGAATTACTCTACTATCAGTACCAAGCAAGGTCTTTAGCAGAACGATACTAAACAGAATAAAAGATGCCTGCGATGATCTCCTGAGAGAAGAACAAGCTGGGTTCAGAAAAGGAAGATCATGCATTGACCAAATAGCAACACTCCGGATAATTATAGAACAATCTATTGAATGGCAATCTCCACTCTATGCCACATTTGTGGACTTTGAAAAGGCCTTTGATAGCATAAATAGAGAAACTATATGGTCAATAATGAGGCACTATGGAATACCAAATAAAATAACTAACATCATCCGAAATCTGTACGAAAACTTCACCTGCCAAGTAGTACATAATGGTAGACTAACAGATGAATTCCATGTCACAACTGGAGTCAAACAAGGATGCCTCCTTTCACCACTTCTGTTTCTTCTTGTGTTAGACTGGGTCACAAAAGAAGCTGATGCAAGCTCAGGAAAAGGAATCCAGTGGAACCTAATGCAAAAAACTAGAAGATTTGGAGTTTGCTGATGACTTGGCCATTCTGTCCCACAGACTCCAAGACATGCAAGACAAAGTCACAGCCTTGAGCGAGACTGGGAAAAGAGTAGGACTCAAGATAAACATTCAAAAAACAAAATTTTTGAAAATAAACTTCCTACAAGATGGAGTCATCCAAGTAGAAAACCGCAACCTGGAGCAAGTTAACAACTTTGTATACCTTGGGAGTGTGGTCAGTGTAGCAGGGGGAACAGATGAGGACATCGAACGAAGAATAAATTTGGCGCGACAGGCTTTTGCCAATCTGAAACAGGTCTGGAGATCTACACACATCTCTGTCAAAACAAAAGTAAGGATCTTTAACACCAATGTTAAAACGGTCCTACTTTATGGATCCGAAACATGGCGGACGACAGAGACAGCAAAAAATAGACTCCAGACCTTTGTTAACAGATGCCTTAGAAATATTCTGAAAATAAAATGGTTCGATAAGGTCGAAAACTCCAAGCTGTGGGAGAGGTGTGGACAAAGAACAGTAGAACAACAAATCATGGAAAGAAAGTGGAGATGGATTGGACACACCCTCAGGAAAGATAACAGCAGGGCTAGGCAGGCCTTAGATTGGAACCCCCAGGGCAAGCGACAACGAGGAAGACCCAAGCGTACATGGAGACGGAGCATGTTGGACGAGGCTGGAAGGACTGGGAAGAGCTGGGAAGAACTGAAGCGACTGGCAAGGGACCGTGTAGAGTGGCGAGCTTTGACAGAGGCCCTATGTTCCACAAGGAACTCAAAGGACAAATGATGATGATGACTGTATTGTAAATGGTACGGTATGGTATATTGTTCAGTATTCAAAAAACAAAATTTTTTGAAAATAAACTTCCTACAAGATGGAGTCATCCAAGTAGAAAACCGCAACCTGGAGCAAGTTAACAACTTTGTATACCTTGGGAGTGTGGTCAGTGTAGCAGGGGGAACAGATGAGGACATCGAACGAAGAATAAATTTGGCGCGACAGGCTTTTGCCAATCTGAAACAGGTCTGGAGATCTACACACATCTCTGTCAAAACAAAAGTAAGGATCTTTAACACCAATGTTAAAACGGTCCTACTTTATGGATCCGAAACATGGCGGACGACAGAGACAGCAAAAAATAGACTCCAGACCTTTGTTAACAGATGCCTTAGAAATATTCTGAAAATAAAATGGTTCGATAAGGTCGAAAACTCCAAGCTGTGGGAGAGGTGTGGACAAAGAACAGTAGAACAACAAATCATGGAAAGAAAGTGGAGATGGATTGGACACACCCTCAGGAAAGATAACAGCAGGGCTAGGCAGGCCTTAGATTGGAACCCCCAGGGCAAGCGACAACGAGGAAGACCCAAGCGTACATGGAGACGGAGCATGTTGGACGAGGCTGGAAGGACTGGGAAGAGCTGGGAAGAACTGAAGCGACTGGCAAGGGACCGTGTAGAGTGGCGAGCTTTGACAGAGGCCCTATGTTCCACAAGGAACTCAAAGGACAAATGATGATGATGGTAAATGGTACTTTATGGTAAATGTGACAATATGGTAATGGTACGGTATATGGTTTTGTATATGTTACTGTATTGTAAATGGTACGGTATGGTATATTGTACAGTATGGTATATGGTACTTTATGGTAAATGTTACGGTATGGTATATGGTACGGTATATGGTTTGGTATATGTTACTGTATTGTAAATGGTACGGTATGCTATATTGTACAGTATGGTATATGGTACTGTATGGTAAATGTTACGGTATGGTATATGGTAATGGTATATGGTTTGGTATATGTTACTGTATTATTGTAAATGGTACGGTATGGTATATTGTACAGTATGGTATATGGTACTGTATGGTAAATGTTACGGTATGGTATATGGTACGGTATATGGTTTTGGTATATGTTACTTTATTGTAAATGGTACGGTATGGTATATTGTACAGTATGGTATATGGTACTGTATGGTAAATGTTACGGTATGGTAAATGGTACGTAATATGGTTTTGTATATGTTACTGTATTGTAAAAGGTACGGTATGGTATATTGTACAGTATGGTATATGTTACTGTATTGTAAATGGTACAGTATGGTATATTGTACAGTATGGTATATGGTACTCTATGGTAAATGATACAGTATGGTATATGGTACGGTATATGGTTTTGTATATGTTACTGTATTGTAAATGATACGTTATGGTATATTGTACAGTATGGTATATGGTACTGTATGGTAAATGTTACGGTATGGTATACGTGTACGGTATATGGTTTCGTATATGTTACTGTATTATAAATGGTACGGTATGGTATACTGTACAGTATGGTACATGGTACTGTATGGTAAATGTTAGCGTATGGTATATGGTACGGTATATGATTTGGTATATGTTACTGTATTATAAATGGTACGGTATGGTAAACTGTACAGTATCGTATATGGTACTGCATGGTAAATGTTACGGTATGGTATATGGTACGTAATATGGTTTTGTATATGTTACTGTATTGTAAAAGGTACGGTATGGTATATTGTACAGTATGCTATATGGTAATGCATGGTAAATGTTACGGATATGGTATATAGTATGGTATATGGTTTGGTATATGTTACTGTATTGTGAATGGTATGGTATGTTATATTGTACAGTATGGTATATTTTACTGTATTGTAAATGGTACCGTATGGTATATTGTACAGTATGGTATATGAAACTGTATGGTAAATGTTACGGTATGGTATATGGTACGGTAAATGGTTTGGTTTAAGTAAATGTATTGTAAATGGTACGTTATGGTATATTGTATAAAATGGTATTAAGTACTGTACTTTCCGGCACTCATGAAGGATTGAAGTCATCTCGGATGGCTGTCATGTGGGTTTTGAACTGAAGCATGCTGATCTTGTTACGGGATGCGATTCTTACTTACACCTGGGTAGGTTTCGCACTCCCGATAGGGCTGCCATCCTGCTTCACCATAAGAAAATAATAATGCGTAGGTCATCGGCTCCATATTGGGACTTAAAATACTTAAGTTCATGAACTGCTTATTGGGATCCTCTGGATTGATTGGACACACCTGGATGTCACTTTTTAAAGGCGGCTCACCGTCATCGTTTACAAGCACCATAGCAATTTCGTTTGAGGTAGGTGCGTTGTATGAGGTAGGTATGTTGGTCTGATCGCTGATGGCTTCTGAAAATCATCTTTGATTTTGGCGCTTCATCACCTGCCTCAGCGGCGTGTGCAGGTTCTTGCGCTTCGACATCTCTAATCAGTTGATAAGTCTGAGCCAAACAATTGTGTTGACGAAAATAGCGATCGATATGATCCAGTATTCCACGCTTGCAGTTCTCATTAGCGGAGTGTCCTTCTCTTATTGATTATTCCTGTTGAACAGTATTTATCATGTATAAAGCAACCAAATGCCAACATACCCATATGCCGCTAATCTATTCTGGGGGCACTCTGGCGTCTGTCTTTCAAAGAGATCAATCTTTTCTACACTTCGTCAAGGTTGATCTGATGTCCATCATTCTGATAAGATTTAATCTTCATAAGCATGTCTAAATGTAACTCCTCCAACCTATTTCTAGATGTTACTTTTATAGAATTCATTAAGCTGAATCCACGTTTGCAATCAGCGCTCGATGCAAGAAATGTAGCACAAATATTTAACAGGATGGCAATGTCGCTGAATTGTTCCTCAGTCATAACAAACTGAATCACCTTGCCGAAAATCTGCACCAACCCACATTTCTTTTTTTCTGCAAGCACAAATCTTAAATTATGATACTGACTCCAATAAAATTATTTTGTAAATTGACTTATCATTTGTGGGGAAAAAGACAGTGTCATCTGCATATGCAATGACTTTGATATCTCTGGCTCCAGGGATCCCCATTCCTGTTATGTTCCTTTCTCTCCTGATTTTCTCCAGTAGTGGTTCAAAGGCTAAAATATACAGATAAGGAGATAAAGGACACCCTTGTCTAACTGATCTTTTAATTGCAATGTCTTTTGAAAGTATATTATTTATTATCAGATTGCTAACCGGTTTCCTGTATAAAATTTTAACCCAATTACAAAAATACTCCCCTAATTTGTTTGTTTTAATATCTTGTGAAGGTATGCATGGTCTACCCTGTCAAAAGCTTTCTCCTAGTCTAGTGATAATATGCATGTTTGAATTTTTTTGTCATTTGCATATTGAATAATGTCTCTGATAAAATGATTGTGATTATTGATGTCCCTGCCTTTAATGCTGCATTGTTGATTAGGGCGTCCCAAAAAAATGAAGTTTTGAAATGTTGATGTCTCACCCCACAGAATATGTCTGTATGGTAACAGAAGTTAACCTGCAAAATTTCAGCTCATTTGGACAATGTTTAGAGGTCCCCCAAGAGGTTTAAAGTTCCAGATTTTGGTGTAAAATCATTCGCGGTCAAATCTAATACAGCGTTAATGTTGCATTATATGCGAAACTGATATATTTAGTAACAAATTGATGCTTAGTATTGTTTATAATATTAAATGAAACAAATGTATAAATCTTGAATGGTTTATATTTTTAAATTTGAAATTTAAGTAAAAAATTATGAAAAACAAAGTTTTATTCATTTTGTCAAGTTAATTCTTGAAAGCATGTCAATCTGCTTGAAAAATAATAATAATAATAAGCAATGCAATTAAGCGTTCCTAATATTTATCTTGTACTTTGTACTGTGGGGTAGACAAAAGTTTAAAAAAGTTCTTCAAATTTAAATTTTAGCCAGCTGTTCACGATTACACTCTGCAAAATTTTTTCCGATGTTTGTCAACCACTTGGAGCAAAAATTGTTTTTGTTCTTCGTCCTTAGTGATACTGTCAATACAAGCCAGATTCTTTACAAAATCTGCTGCAACTTTAAAAGATGGTGTATCTGACCATGCTTCAACAGGAACATTTAGAAAACTGGCATCAATGTTGGATGTTTCAAAAAATGTGGTAGAAGCACGCAAATCAACAACACTTTTTGGTAGTGTTTTTATGAGATGCGGTCCACGTTCTGATTGCATTGTCCGAACAAGGCCATTTTTTTCTTTGTCCGACAAAAGGGTTGAAAATAACGCAAGCGTCGACAGTTCCGGACTCAAGTACCACGAGTGACGCACCATCATATTCAATCCAGTCGATCGAAGAACAGCATCATCATATTCGTATAAACGCTGTATCAACAAGATATCATTCCCAGGTGCATCTGCGGTGAGCCTGCATGAAAACCATGATTGAAGATAAACACATATGATAAACCGATTAAAGCGCTGAATACCTTGTAATTCTCGAGCTGTTAACTGAAAGATGGCTTCGTTGCCTGCAAACAATAGTTCGATTTTCAATGCATAGATTGCTTTCGACATCCACCTTGCCCTATGTAGGGCACCAGGTCTGCGAATGCTGACATCAACCTCCAACCCAACCATTTGTGCAGCAAGCAGAAGAAATTCCAAATAATCATCACGTGAATGACTGACCTCAAGTTGACATTTGATAAATTCTTTAATCGAATCAGACACGATTATCAAAGGGGCGGATCTGGCTTCGGGTGTGTGGTTTAATTCTGGCCATTTTTCTCGAAACCTCTTAAAAAACAAAATCTCTGGTCCAGTGGATGGTCCAAGACAAACATTGAATGCATCGGAAAGGAGTACTTCCAACATGTGATGACGGCATGCCATCCATAATAGATTACGTACCAGGGCTACTTCTAACAGAGTGCAAGCTCCATTGAGTCTTCCAGTATTGGAAGCCGTAGTGTCGAAGCACATGCCGATGACCATAGATTCGCACTTCCACGATTTGATATGTTCATATACTGCATCAGCAGCTGCCCGTCCTGACCCGGACGCTAACTTGGGAACACCAAGAAGCTTTGTAGTGCCATCGACAAGAGATGAGAGCAGGACAGGTAATCGATCAACGTTGTTGGTAGCCTCTCCGGTAACATCGGGCAATAGCTTACCATCCCAATGAACAATTGATTTTGAGGGAGTATAGTCTTCTTTTATACGTGCTGCAGCTTGTTGACGACGAAGCTTGCGATGACGATGCATTGTGCTCTTGGAAAATACTGTGTCAGATGTCGGAACACCAGCTTCGTTGAATGCGGATGCAAGTATCATTGTAGATTTTCTAATGCTGGTGTTCGTTCTGTCCAGCACTGCAGCAACTTTTGGTGATATGATGCTTCGTCTGCGATGTCATGTTGCAGAATTTGTTTTGCTTGAGGGTGCTGATTGGATGACAAATTCTTCATCAGATTCTGCATCGTCACTGGAATCCCGACAAATGGATGATGTGTGTCTGTGTCACTGTCAGAACCACCTACATCCAGTTGCTGTTCTATGTCTACTGCTGACTCTACACTTGAACCTGATGGTAACCCATGGTGACGGCACTGTGATGTAGCATCTTTTGCTGCATCACCAACATCCCTGATAAATTGTTTCTGACGCTCAGCAACTCGTTTTTCTTTAGCAGCAAGCTTTTTGTCCACAGATCCAATTGATCCTGTTCTTGATTCTCGTTGCAACTTCAAAAACTGCCTGTCTTCATCATTTTTTATCAGCTGTTCAGAGTTGGCATGGCTAATGTCAAAAAGATTACTCAACTTCTGGGTGTATTCTTTTTGGTTCATTTGATCGGTTGAGTTGTTACGCTTACGGTGCTTCATCAAACGAACTTGTTCTGCATACAGATCTTGGATCTTCTGTAGGATGTGCTGCTTTTGTCGTAAAGGCAGTCGTGATTTCACCCAGAAGGGCAACAGTTGATCATGTACTTGCTGTGCAGCTGTATTGATGTTTAGCTTCTGTTGACGGTGATAATATACAAAATTTTTCATGACATCGAGGCCCGAAGGGAGGCGAGCACCTGATATAGTTTCTTTTGGAAAGCTGATAAGCCAGATGTTATTATTGCTTCTCGTTGCAAAAACTGCAAATTATTTGAGCCACGATTCGTCTGGATTTTTATGTTGGCCTAATACTGGAATTTTAAAAGCTCTTGGGGGACCTCTAAATGTTGTTCAAATGAGCTACAACTTCACCAATTCACTCATTGTACCCAGGAGACACATTTCAGGGGGTGAGACACCAAAGATTTAAAAAAAATAATTTTCCGAGCATTTCTGGAACGCCCTATTGTTGATGTCCCTGCCTTTAATGATTGTGATTGTTGATGGTCCTGCCTTTAATGATTGTGATTGTTGATGTCCCTGCCTTTAATGATTGTGATTGTTGATGGTCCTGCCTTTAATGCTGCATTGTTGATTGACATGAATGAGAGTATTTAAATGTGTTTTTAATTTATTGGCTAATGTTTTGGTAAGAATTGTATAATGTGTTGAGTAATAATACGGGCCTTTAATTTTTAAGTTGTGTTTTGTCTGTGTCTTTCTTTGGTAGAAGTGTGATGTATGAAGTGTTCATTGAATTTGGTAGTTCCATGTTGTAAGCTTCTTCTAATGCTGCATGTAATATTGGGCCCAGTGTTGTAAAAAAGAAGTTGTAAAACTCTGTTGTTAGTCCATCTGGCCCAGGTGTTTTGTCTTTATTCATGGTGTGTAGTGTCCCTTTAATGTCTTGCAATGTAAAAGATTTGTTCATTTCTTTGGTTTGATTTTCTTGTAGTGCTTTAGTCATATTTGTGTACTGATCCTGTATATCTGAATCCATTTGTTCATTTGCAAAAAGATGTGTGTAGTATTTTTCAAATGTGCCTAAATTCTCTTTGTTGTCAGTTTGTGTTGTTCTTCTGTGTCTATTATTTGGCTTTTTTGTATGTTTTGTTCTATTGTTAGGAAATGTTTTGTTGGTGCTTCTGTGTAGTTCGTGAGTATTCTACTTCCAACTTGGGCACCATTATATTTATGCTGCTGTATTGTTTCTAATTCTTCCTCTAGTTCGTGTATGGCATGATTTGTTGGGTTGTTGTATTTTTCTATTGATATTAGTAAGTTTTTAAGATTTAAGTTCATCTTCGTCGGAATTTTCTGTGCAGCTGGGTTGCAAAATTTTGTGTGATGTGTTTAATTGTAGATTTTAAAAGTTCCCATTGTTGGCCTATATTTGTAGTTGGTAGTATAGTATGCTGTATTGCTGAATTATTTTATTAATGATCTCTGTGTACTGATCGTTTTCTAAAATTGCATTTTAAAATTTCCAATGAGGGTATTTTTTAATGATATTGGTCTTTGTAGTACATGTATTTAGTGTAATTTTCACCCCTTTGTGATCTGTAAAGTTTAGGGTTTCTGTAACATGTTTAACTTCATTAATTGTGTCTGTATTTGGAATGTAGAATCTATCTAACCTTGATTGAGTGTTAAAATGATTACTCTTAAATGTTGTTTCTTTTCCATTTTTATGAAGTGTTCTGTAGGCGTCTACTAATTTATAGGTATGCATCATGTATTGTAATACTTCCCGTATTAACTTCTACTATTTTCCCTTTCCTTTTGGGGTTGCTTGTATCTAGAGGGCTCGTTATATAGTTAAAATCGCCTCCTAAAATAACCTCCCCTCTCTTAAATAAATTTTCCAAATTTGTAACTAGTTTTTGGTAAAACAGTGGTTGCTCCTTGCGTTTAGCTGGGGCGCATATGTTAACAAGTGTGTAGATATCTTTCTTGTCTGTAATGTTCATGGTGACCATTCTCCCATCGCTATCCCTGTCCTTATGTGTTATTTCCCATCTATCGGATATCTGTACTATTCCCTACCCTTTAAATCTCCCTAAGCTAAAGTGACTGCTTTTCATCCCTAAAGTCTTTGTGTACATATTTGCTTTGTATTCTGTTGTTGTTCTTGTGCTTTTTAACCAGATTAATAATGTATTGTTCTTTATTTGTACAAGTCTTAATATTGAGTGATAGAAGTGTGAGCTGTGTAGTCTCAGTGTTTGTTATGTTCGTGTCTCGGGGCTCAGCGTCGAGGTCACGTAATGTTATTTTTTTTGAGAATGCTACGCTTGACCGCATTCTACTACCATTTCCCCATGTATGTGAAACGTCCTTAGCCATAATATTAATAGATTTTAAAAAAGGTTATATTTCTTTCATTTTTGTTAAAAAACGCTATGACTAAATTTTTTATCACTTCGTCCGTTGATGTTGACATGTCCTGGCGGAGCCAGTCATACTTCTTGTATTTGATCTCATCCTTCTCTAAGTCTTCATCTTCATAATGCCTTTTAGTTGCCGTCCACATTTTCTGGAGTGTTTGGCTTGTACTGGGAGGAGTGCCATTGGAGACAGCGTCGGCGTACGACCTTCTCTTAGGGGAAATTCCCCCTGATGTCATCACTGTCGATTTTCTGATGTTCTTTTTAGACGTTTTAACTTACCAGCCCCCTTCCACTTCAGGATGTTCGCATGTGGCACTGGTGGCCTCTCCGAGAACCAAAGTGGGCCCAGGCAACGCCTCCGTCGTTGAACCTCCAGCTGGGGCCGCCACGGGGGCAGTCACGGGGGTTTGCCACAGGAACAATCAAGGTAGCCGCCAAGGGGGCTGCAACGGGGACTGTAACAAGTGTTGCTAAGGGGGCTGCCACCGGCTTTGTCACTGGGACACCGGGTTTGTCTTTGTGATCCCTGTCTTCTCCACCACCCCATCTCCTGCTGAGGTTTTTCTGCCGCACTTGCTGGTCCAGTGCTCCTGTGACCCGCACATAAAGCAGGCCTGCCAGGGACTAGGAGCAGTATTCTCTTATCCTTAATTCGTCCACACTCTAACTCTATAAGTAAATATAGTGTGGAACACTTGTTTGTTTGTCTGGTCTGTACATAACCGTCCACCGGTCAGGTCTACCTTTATGAGGGTGTCTCTGCTAAAAAAGGAGAGCATTTCTTCCACTCCCTCTTTAGGCAAGTTTGGGGGGTCCCAGTGGACTATCACCTTTCTTCTCTCTCTCTTTAGGCAAGTTTGGGGGGACCCAGTGGACTATCACACTTTCTTCTCTCTCTCTCTTGAGGCAAGTTTGGGGGGACCCAGTGGACTATCACATTTCTTCTCTCTCTCTTGAGGCAAGTTTGGGGGGACCCAGTGGACTATCACCTTTCTTCTCTCTCTCTTTAGGCAAGTTTGGGGGGACCCAGTGGACTATCACCTTTCTTCTCTCTCTCTTTAGGCAAGTTTGGGGGGACCCAGTGGACTATCACATTTCTTCTCTCTCTCTTCCAACATGTTCCACATTTATTTGCTTCCCTATTCCAGCTTGCAATGTCTTGCAGTGTCTTACAATGTCTTGCAGTGTCTTACAATGTCTTGCAGTGTCTTACAATGTCTTGCAGTGTCTTACAATGTCTTGCAGTGTCTTACAATGTCTTGCAGTGTCTTACAATGTCTTGCAGTGTCTTACAATGTCTTGCAGTGTCTTACAATGTCTTGCAGTGTCTTACAATGTCTTGCAGTGTCTTACAATGTCTTGCAGTGTCTTACAATGTCTTGCAGTGTCTTACAATGTCTTGCAGTGTAAATTCTCATAATGTGTCAGTTCGGCTTCTGGTCCAAGTTTGAGGAACCACTTGAGTGGTTCTTCGAATTGGTAGAGAGCCACTACATCCCTCCATGTAATTTGTAGTTCTTTAATCAAACTATCTATTATTTCTGGTGACGTAATTTTGTAAGCTTCCTTTCCAGAAATTGTAAGGGATAGTGTGTTGGGGTGGTGTGCACTTGAAAGTGACACACCCCTTACTGTAATTATTTTAAACATTAAGAATTACTCACATGTACTTGAAATACTTAGCACATGCACCATCCACTGAATACAACTCGAACTTAAAAGTCCAACCGAAATATCTATTCTCTGATATATCTAGATCTATATATTCATTAAACTCTTTAGTAAAACTCCCCCTATTATTTACAAGTGAACTCTTCTGAAGTAACTACCTGACTAGAGCTCACAACAATCTCATTACATTTAAGACCGGTGATTCTCGATTCTCACGCCAAACCATCAACGGTATCTGACGTGACACCCCCCCCCCTCTCGAGCTACCTAAAAAATATGTTTATCCCTGGATACGTTTCGACAATGTAGGAGAGCGGACCAGATCTCTCTACAATTGTTCCACTGATCCATTTATCTAGATTCCTGTAGTCCCTTATGAGGACGGTTTGTCCTGGACTGAATTCACGGAATTGTCCTCTGTGGAATCTATGTTGCTCAGCTTGTTGCTTGAATACTGTTTCGTCAACACATGTTTGACCAATGAAATTCTGGTACTAAGTTGTCTGCCAAACATCAATTGTGCAGGTGATTCTGTCTGCCAAACATCAATTGTGCAGGTGATTCTGTCTGCCAAACATCAATTGTGCAGGTGATTCTGTCTGCCAAACATCAATTGTGCAGGTGATTCTGTCTGCCAAAAATCAATTGTGCAGGTGATTCGCCAGTTGTATTATGCTGAGCATTACGATATGCAAGTAAAAATCTTTCTAATTTTGTGACAATATTTCCAGTCACTTGCAGAAGCTGTCATTACATGTTTAAAACTTTTTATTAATCTTTCAGCAAGTCCATTAGTGGAAG
>CALYLW010002126.1:0-67409 GCA_944989445.1 Ampullaceana balthica | reverse complement strand
GTTTATATGGTGAGCTGGTAATATGTTTAATACCATTGTTAGTGACAAATCTGTTGAATTCTTCAGATATGAATTGTGGTCCATTATCACTAACAATTTGATTGGGTAATCCAAATCTTGCAAAAATTGTTCTAAGTGTATCAATCGTTGTAGATGATTTAGTAGAACTTGTCGGTATTATTTCAGCCCCATTTAGTGTGTGCATCTATCACCACTAAAAACATGGTCTTTAGAAATGTTCCTGCATAGTCCACATGCACTCTTTGCCATGGTTTGTGAGGCCATTCCCACGGATGATGTGTGGCTTGTGCTGGATTTGATAATTGTTTTGCACAACCTGAACATTTCTATGTGATTCCTTCAATGTCTTTGTCCATATTAGGCCACAGAAGAGTATTTCATCTTGGAAGAAATTTCACTTGCTCTTAAGCCAAATTTTCCCAAACTATTTGGAACAATGTCAATGTTCCTTAACTGTGTTTCCTTGGTTTCACATTTGATGATTATATCATCCGGATTACATTGGACATTTTCCAATCCTGACAGCACCTCAACTGCCATCCACAAATCGTATAACAAATTGTGCAAAGTTCTTCAAGATCACCTGTGTCCTGCTCCACTGGAGATTGTAGAATGTTATGAATTATGCAAACGAATTCAACAGGAAGGGGAAACGGTGAGCACATTCCTTGCAGAAATCAGGAAATTATCAGAATACTGCAATTTTAAAGATAGCCTTGAAGAAGCATTAAGGGACAAGTTTGTGGTGGGCATCAGAGATGAAACAATTCAGAGAAGGTTACTACAAGAAAGAAACTTACATCTGGATAAAGCAGTTGAATTGGCTTTGGCTATGGAGCAAGCCACCAAAGACAACTTAACAATAACTTTCACATCGTTCAAAGCACATTAGACCCCAGTCTCTCATCTCACTTCGTATTCTGCTCTGCTCTTTGTGCTACCCCACACCATACTATATATAGCCCATCCCTTCATGAATTCGTGAGTGACAAACGCTCCCCCTATTATTTACACGTGAACTCTTCTTAAGTCAATACCTGACCAGAGCTCACAAAAATCTCATTACATTTAAGACCAGTGATTCTCACACCACAACATCCACGTATCTGACCGTGACACCGGAAGTCGCACTTCTCATTTCAAAATAATATTTTACTGTGTCATACTTCCGTAATATCCTACACAACTTTAGCTGTACCTGAATTATTAATAAAACATTCTGTTGTCATATATTTTTTTCAGTGGTGACATGAAAGGTTTTCTCTTAAACCTAGACTCATTTATTCCATTCATAGCAAAATGTTGCATTGCATATGGTATTACTTTTTTCAATGACAGTAACTGAATAGGAAAAACTATAAGCTTCATTCTTTGCCTTCTTCTTTGGGAAATACTTTCAACAGGATTTTTACTTATGCAACCTTGAAGATATATATTCTGAGCCTCATTTGATGTGGGGAAATTTTACTTGCTTGTTTATTTTACTTGCTTTTTTATTCTTACAAATAGTTTGAATGTGTCCTTTTTTTAAACAGCTTCTACAAATGGTTTATGGTTGGTTTAACCACAAGAGTGGCAAGGAGGATGTGCCTACACTCTTGTGTATTTTAAAAATTTATTTATGAAAGACACTTGTTTTTCTTCCTCATTTAACTTTTTATGTAAGGATGTTGCATCCTTTGTGGCTTGTTCCATAGCCGAGGCCAGCTCCACTGCTTTGTCCAGAGATAGGTTTCTCTCCTGTAACAACCTTCTCTGAATAGCGTCTTCGCTGATACCCACCACGAACTTGTCCCTTAAGGCTTCTTACAGATTTTCCATAAAATGGAAAATTCGGACAACTTAAAAATTTCAGCAACAAATGAGCTCACGACTCCCCTTCCTTTTGATTTCGCCTATAGCACTTGAAACGTTCTACAATTTTTAGTGGAGCAGTGGACAGGTGGCCCAGAATAATTTTGCACAAGTCGCTTTATGATTTTGTGGATGGCAGTTGTGGTGTGGTTAAGGAACTTAATAAGTTGTACGTCTTAGGTCCCATTAATGATAGTAGGATTGCTGTTTGCTTCATGGCAGTAATGTCATTCGCCATGCAGTACGCGTCAAGTCTTTCTTTGTAATTGAAGAACAGCTCCAAACTCCTTCAATTTTGACATGCTGATAACTTTTCCACTTCATTGTAAATAGTAGTATGAATGTACTTAATTTTTGTCATCAATGTGACTATGTGACATCTTCGTCGCCAATGTAGTGTCTTGTGTGGGCTCACTTATTTATTTATTAATAGTATACAAGCAAAACAAGTAAGACATTCTTAAGTTCACCTTGAAAACTTCATTTTATATATTATTATATACTCATTTGCATATTTATTTACACCGGTGTTACATTTCTGCAATACCCTACAGTACTGAAATTGAATATGTACATAAGTAAATAAAGATTATACACACATTGCTTAGCTTTGCATGTAACATTTTGCCAAAACTAGGAAAAAGTACATATCACACAAAATAATGCTTTTTAAAAAAATAACGCATATAAAATAATTTAAGCTCAACATGTATTTTACAAATTTTATAATTTTTTAATTAATTTTTAAAATGTAATTTATAAAATCATATTATGAGACTTGTGAAACATTGACTTTTGTGACGCTCTTGATCTGAGAGAGATTTTTTGGTACATTATTTTCTGATAACAAAAGTTTTTTTTACACACAATATGTAAGCTGTTTTATTATTAAAACATTTGATTCACCCAAGTAACAGACTTCAACTATGACAGCCAAAAATTGCAAATATGCAAGAATCAAAATATAAAATGTAATTTTGCTTAAATCCAGTGAGGCATATGTTCAAATTCTTTGCCTGATGATTCAAGTTTGAGTGACATATTATTGATAATATACATTCCTTGTCATTCTGTACAATGTCTAGATTTCTCACTTTGTTTGTAAGTTATATATTGTTTTCTTTCACATACCATGATACAGATATTTCTTATATTTTGTGATATGAATTCAGCTGGACCCTACTCACTTGTAAAATGATCAAAATTTGTTTTTAAAGTAAAACATTTTATTGTATAAATAATCACCCTCCACTTTGTTGGATTAAAATAAAATGTATTATGCAAGCAATTTGTATACTTTGTAATAAAAATAAAACTGTAATTATTTTCAAAATTTGATGTCTCTGTTAATAATATCTATCTGTTTTTCTATTCAATTGATTTATTTTTAAAAAAAAATTAATGTCTTATGTTGGGAATTATTATTTTTTAGAAACCATGATTATTGGAAAGAAACATGAATACTGGTATGTAATAATACAGAGATACATGTAGTTACATCATTTCTTGAGACTTGCAAATACTGGTATGTAATAATACAGAGATAGTTACATCATTTCTTGAGACTTGCAAATACTGGTATGTAATAATACAGAGATACATTGCAAATACTGGTATGTAATAATACAGAGATACATGTAGTTACATAACTTCTTGAGACTTGCAAATACTGGTATGTAATAATACAGAGATACATGTAGTTACATCATTTCTTGAGACTTGCTAATATTTCATGCTTCACAGCTCTGCTCAAAATATAGGTTTGAAATTTAATGTTGGAAAATGCTGGTTTGAAAAAAAAACAACGTTCTATTGTATAGATCATTTTAATATACTAAAAGTATAAATAACTAAAATACTCTAATGCAGGGGTGTGCAAACTATGGCCCACACAGTTTTTTGTGTGGCCTACCAAGATACTCAGAAAGCCTGCCTTGAAATAAGATTAGCTTCATGTCCGCAACAGAAAGTTGGTCTCATATTTTGCATGAGAACCGCTACATCCCATCACTACTGATATTGATACAGCACCTGAGGAGCTGCAGCTTGAACAAATTGACGGTCAGTTAGATCACACAGTAAGAGTAATGTTTAACACTTTGACTGTGACATCAGTTGACTTTTTAAATTCTTCGACTTTTTAAATTCCCATGCATGAAAAAATTTGCTGGGAAAATGTTCTCTATATTTGGATCTACATATATTTGTGAGCAATGTTTTTCTTGCATGAAGATCAAGAAGAGTTAATACAGATGCTATTTAACAGATCTAAACTTGAGGACATACAGTGATGAGAATCTCAACAAGCAACTTAACTTAAATGTGATAGGCTGCTATTGTCTAATAAAACTGTTTCTATCATTTTACATTATGTGCGAGCAGCTTGCAATCTAGATAATATGACATTAGCACAATAAATACATTTAATAAAAGTACCACTTAATAAAAAGTTGTGGTTTTTTTTACTGATACTTATGATACAATTTATACCTCTCTCAAAATGAAATGTAATATTAAATAAAGAATGCAACCATTTTAAATGGTGCTGCCCTCCACTAAAATACGCTGCCAAAAATGGCACCTGAGCCAAAACAATTGCCCACGTTTATTCTAATACATTATACAAAGACTGCAGTAGTGTAGCTAAAACAATCTTTGTTGCCTAAGAATTGAATGTAGACAAAACAAATTTAAGACTGTTTCAATATCTTTTCCCTACTCTTTATTGCGCTTCATATGTTCTTGCACATATTAATAGCAAGTCCTTTATGAATCAAGATTTTTTTCATACATTTTTTTTTGCCACTTATTGTTAAGTATTAAAATTTTAATTTCCATGCTATTGACAGGAATTATTTATTTTTTCGAGAATGCTCCAAATCATCTTGTTCTAATTAATCTTAAACTAAAAAACCTTTCCTTTACTGAATAAAACAGACTTGGTGTTTACAAACAACACAGTTGTAAATGAACACCTTTAGGATGACCACTTCACAATTTAAAAAAATAGTGACATAGCCAGTCACTTGCATAAAACTCAAATTTGATAATTGAAAAAAGTCTTTAAACAAAAAATTAAGGATTTTATTTGTTAAAGAAATAGATTTAAACTAAACCTTGAATCTAGTTAACATTTTCTGAAACGTAGTAGTACTGATGCAGTAAAATATTAGTCATGCCATGGGTAAATTATTATATTATAATTACAGTTACAGTGCATAATCATTCAAAGAACTGGGAGGTTGTTTAGAAATAGTCTATTTAGGTGTGATTGATCTAAGTTTTGTTAGGCAGGCTACACTAAACTATAATATATTGTATTCAACAAATGTTTTCTCTTTAATTTTCAAAATTATTTTTTAAAAATGTTAAGTTAAAATTCAATATAAAAAATATCCACGAAACACATTTTTTTTTAGACATAAAAAAAAACAAAGAAAGAAAAATTCTACTGTCCATAAATGACTGAAAGGAAAATTGTGGTTGGTAGTGGCAGGATGTTCATTTATACTAGACTCAGTGTTCATATGGACTCTACATGTATTTTAATTATGAAATAATGAGTTGTTCCAATGTCATACAAGGAAAGATATTTAAAATTAATTATTTAGTTATCAAGAAAGACGAAAGCTCTGGTGAATGTCAGGAGCATTTATGGATTATAATATATTAGTAGATTTATGTCGAAGTAAAGCTTATATATTGGATATAAAAAGTGCAATTTAAATATTAGTTTATAATTTATTAAAAGGGTCCATCAATTTTTAAAAATAATTTAAACCAATTTTAATTATAATATAAAATAAAGGTTGTAACTTAATTCTCCCTTTCTTTTGTAAACAAGATGGCGGCGCACATGAAAATCAAACACACAATATACAATGATTGCACTATTACCTTCGTTTTATTTGTTAATCTTGAATCTTGTAAAAATATAAGGAAATCGGTGATGAATGGAACTGTAGAAGCATCACTTTTAAAATCAACAATGGTCAGTTTTGAAACAAGTTGACTGCTTAAAAATATAAATTGCTCTAGTTACAGATTCTGATTACACTATCACTAGTGAAAGTCACTAACTTTTACTTACTAACTAAATTAGTATTAGTATTGAAGTGTATTGACTGTACTGAGTATTGTCTGTCACTGTCACACATTCACATTCAATCTGTTTAATAGTAATTAACTTTTGTTGATCTTCATGCAAGGAACATTTTGTCTTTCCAACAGTAAATTTTAAAATTTCCAAATTAATTGGAGCGATGACCAATGTTTCCTTTAACTTTAAGGCTTAAATTTTTAAGGTTCTTTTGCCCATGTGCAAAGTACAACAAAACTCATGAGTCATGTACAAAGTTGCACAGCATCCATTTTTGTGTGAAATATTTTACAAAATTTGCTGCAGGGTAATTCTAAACAACTGCAGCTTAAAGGGAACATTGGCATTGACCCTAAAAAAAGCTTAGGCCTGTAATTGTTGATGAATCCTGTGTGTTCAATGAAACGAATTGTCTACTGCTACGACTAGTCATAATACTAGTCGTAGCAGTAGTTTACTGGCTAGTGGCTAGTGTTACGACACGACTAGTCGTACAAATATGCAATGTGCTTACAGTTATGACTAAAGCTGTATTTTAATTATGCTAATACTAATACTAAAAATTAGTTCTCATAATCAAATTTCATTATTACTAGGTATCAGAGGTGTCACTAGGGTTGGTGTCACCCGGGGCGGTAGCTCATGGTGTCACACCTTCACGACTGAAGGGGCCGTCCATAAATGACGTCACGAGAGGTTGCCGATTTTTACCCCACCCTCCCCAGCGTCATACTTTGTCACAAAAATATAGACCCCGTGCCTTTTTTACGATATGACGTCACAAAGCTTTGACACCCCTCCCCCAAGCCGTATTTTCTCAATAAAAATTAGCATGTTGCAAATAAAATGTTGTCATTTAAATATGTATTTAGTGTAATTCTGCACCGTAATATCGTAACATGTGTGAAGTCATTGAAAACGTAATTAAATAAATGGTAAACAATCAAATATTTAAGTGGAACTTTTATTTAAAGTTTCGCGTTTTTTATGTGACGTCACATTTCTTAAACACCCCCCTCCTCGTACCACATCGTCACAGATGCGTGGACCCCCCTAAAGCCCCGAATAATTTAAGGGCCCCCAAACTTTTTATGAATTATAGTGTATAATAAAGATGCAGGCCATTATGTTTGTACGAATCCCTGAAAATGACTTGGACAGTCATACGGCAATGCTGCAAATGAGTAGGAAGTATAACCGAAAGCAGGCTATTCTTCGTGAGAAGTGCATTGTAGCTCATTATGTGCCGTGCACAGCTCATTCCTTTAATTTGGTTGGGAAAAGAGCAGCAGGTTGTCCTACTGCGGTCAGATTTTTTTGTCTTCTGTAAAATCTTTATACCCGACTTGTTGCATCTACTCATCGTTGACAGGTACTTCAAAAACATGAAATTGATACATGCTAACAAAGCCTTGTCTGATACAAGATCGTCAGCCTGACATTATGCTGTAAAGGTCCGTTAATAGCTCATACCATGAGAATATCGCAGCACCGGAAGAATTAGCAACGAATGAAAATCAGCCAAGTGACTGCCGACTTGAAGAAGGAGGATTTCTAAAGGAAATTGAACAACTGGAAGTCGCTATTTTAGTTGAAATTTGGGAAACAATTTTAGAAAGGAAGTATCTCATTGAGTTTGTTAAAAAATAGCATTCTTAATTTTATTCCTATGAAGACAAAAGAAAGGAAAAGTCCGTGGTAAAAACAGTGTAAACAATCTTCAATACTATCAAACAAAAAAGAAAGCGTCAGTTTGATAAATGACATCAACAAAACAGTATTCTCCTGGAGAAAAAAATTCAAGATTGAGGTATTTCTTGTAATCATTGACAAACTTTCTTAAGCCCTACAACATTGGTTAGGTGCATATAAATACATCCATGAGAAATTTGGCTTTCTTACAAACCTAACTGAGCTCAGCACTTTCGCCACCCGATGGACATCAGCCAAGTTAATGGAAGAACATTCAAGTGATTTCGAAGAAGGGGTCGGGTAAATCCGAAGCAACCGTTTCGTCCCCCTCAATTTACTAGCAACTCAATCGAGCGGTGCCGGTTTAGGGCCAGGAGCGCCAGTACGGATTAGCAAAAAGTGCCGCGAAGAACGCATTGGACGCCAGCTCTGAGGAAACCTTCCAGTGGGGGTTGCACCCTAGGTAGGTCTTTGATGATCCCCCGGTCTGCGGCAGTCCTAACCATGGAGACCCGTGTGCTTTGCCGGGATGGCGCCAAAGTGGTAGCGGGTCGTAGTAGGAAATTCCACCACCTCCTTGTGAGGGCAACTTAGTGGGAGGCATCTTCGACAGTATGTCCTGGATGCCCAGGTGGCCGCTTCAGAAGCGACCGCTTTTTTTTGGGGGGGGTGGGGTGGGGGGTCCTCAGCTGTTACGTCCCTTTGGTGGCCAGATGGCTAAGGGGGTCTTCCGGGAAGACCCATAAAGAGCACTAGGCTCGGGGCTTCTGATTTTCTTCCACATGTAGTGATTTTGAAGACTGTTTACCTTCAGAATTAGTCCAATTTTCAGAACTCTTAAAAAATTTATTGTCCAGCCCCAGGCTCATGGTAAGGAAAAGGAATTAACACAAAGCGAAACTCAAAAAACTTGCACAGAGCTAAAAATTTTGCTGCTTTTGAATGAGCTTTATTTCACACAGTCCTTTACAAATGTACACATCGCACTTCGCATCTATCTTTCAATGATGACATCAAACTGCAACTGAGAGCGATCCTTTTCAAAGTTGAAAAGAATATATAATGAGTTAGAATTTGCATGGGACGAAAAAGGCTGAATATGCTCTCTCTAATGAGCATTGAAAAGTAACTTGTAAGCTTACTCAGCTTTATTGACTTGATTGAAAACTTCGCCATTTGAAAAATTTGCAAACGAAAGTTTTAGGTTGAAATAATAATCATACATATTTTTCAAAAATGTTTGTTATTTCAAATAGAGAAAAGAATTCGCTACCTCAAGAATTTTTTTCTTTATATACGGAATAACGCGTAATACTATTCTTTACGGGGGCGCGTTCGTAAGCACTAAACAGCGTAAGTCGGAATGGGACCGTCGTAACCGGAGGACTACCTGTATATAAACATGCATATCTATGCTTTCACGCCTTTAATAAATAAATATATATATATAAATATTACACTCAAAGACATTTAAATCACAATTTTCCTCAAGAAAAATATCAACAAAGAAAGCCCATCTTTTGATTTTTTTTCTTTGGGGGGGGGGTGATAAAATCGTATTCCCCCACCCCACTGTGGTGGAGGGAGTCGTGAGGTGGGATTCGTTCATGCTGTTGGTGTGTCTAAGCCCAAATGGCTTTATATCTTTTAAAACAGAAGACACTGCCTTTTTCATTTCAGCCTTTTTTAAAGATCTCTCTGCTGCGACTATTTCTTTTCTTTTTTTCCTAATTTGTTTTCATGTTGTTCCTGTGTTGGGACTGTTTTATTATTGCAAGTTAACTGATATTTTTTTAATAAGAATTTTCGCGTTTAACGTATTTCATTGTATTTCTTAATTTCTTTCTAGATTAAAAAAAATTGTCATCTTTTGTTTTCTGACATAAAATCGTACACAGTAAAATTTTAGGCTCGGGTGTCACCCCCTGACGGGTGTCACCCGGGGCGGCCCCCCCTAGTGACGCCACTGCTAGGTATGCAGATTAATGAATTTCAAAAGTTAAAAAACTTAATTGGTGTCCATTTAATGACAAATATTTATAATTTTAAAAAATCTTAATTTAACATGATCCTCCTAGATGAAGTGTTAGGCGAATGGATCATTAATTGTTGTTAATTCTGATACGTGGTTCAAACCCCAATGAAGGCGCCTTTTTGAACAAAATTAAATTAAATTAATTTTTTAAAATAAAAATATAAAAAAAACACAATGGCTGGTAACGGGGCGGCTTTAGGCATAGGCAAACTAGTCAGCCGCCTAGTTCCTCAGATTAGTCTCATCATTAGTAGGGGCCTCGCACAAGAATCTTTCCATATTTATTTTATATTTTTCTATTACATTTAGGGCAACCAAATTCATTTTGCCTAGGGCCTCCAATTCCCTTTGGCCGGCCCTGCTGGTAATTGTAATTTTTGTACTACTTATTCTGAAAACCGGAGACATTGATTAAATTCATTTTTTTAAAATTTAGATTTTAGAATTAATACACACACTCCTGTCTGTATTAAATATAAACCAAGATCTATTAATATCGTATATTAGGCGTGTGTTTATATATACATATATATTTGTATAAGTATAATAAAGTAAAGGGCCGTCCATAAATGATGTCACATGTTGTCACAAAAATTTAGCCCCCCATCCAATATGATTTTAGTAAATAAGTGAAGTAGTCGTAACACCAGTATTCCTATCTTGTGTTACGACTAGTCGGAGCAATAGTTTACTGGCTAATGTTACGACTAGTCGGAGCAATACAAAATAATTTTATTGCTACGACTTGTCATAGCAGTAGCCTCAGTAGCCAATTTTTCTGCTTATTCAGAAAAGCGGAGGCGTTGATTAAATATAATTAAATAAATTTAGATTTTAGAATTAATACGCACAATTCTGCCTGTGAAAATATGTATTTTTTTGTATAGTCGTAACAACACGAAATAATTTTATTGTTACGACTAGTCATAACAATTACAATAGAAATTGGCAATGTGCTTACTGTTACGAATAAAGTCAATAAAGTTGTATCTAATAATTTATTCACACAGTTTTGGCTTTTCAACACATGTTATTTAATAGCGTTATTTGGCCTAGGTACACCCCTCCTAAAATAATGAGCCGATATGACTATATTTAGGCTAAAATGTGTAATTCCTAAGCTGATACTAAACATTACACCTGAGATAATCAATTTTAATTTAAAAAATGAATTTTTAAGGTAGTGCTAGTCACTGCTAGTGCCGTCCCAAAAAATAAAAATAAATTAATGATAATAAATAGTTATAATTTTTAAACATTTTAATCCCAATACGGTCGTCTATTTTTTTGTTGTTAAAACCATATTTAGGGTGTTCACAAACCTGGTAATTGTAATTTTTGTACTGCTTGCTCTGTAAAGCGGATACATTGATTAAATATATTTAAATAAATTTAGTTTTTAGAATTAATACACACATCAGCCCAGATCTAATAATATCGTATTACATTATATATGATATGCGCATAAAATATTATGAAGAGTTTGTTAAGATATTATAGCGACTTAATTTTTTTCAAAGTGTCTCCTGTTAAGACTATTCGTAAAACTAGCCAGTAAACTACTGCTACAACTAGTTGTAACACTAGCAACATCCTTAATGAAAAATAAACATGCATATTTTCTTTTGGTAATATAGTCGAGAAAGCAGTGTGTTTATTGTGTCATGAAATGATTGTCGTATGTAAGGAGTATAATCTGAAACAACACTAAGAAAGCTGTAGATTGTGTTACAAAATTGAAGAAGCAATAAACATTTACAAAGCAACCAACTCTTCAGGGTAGTGCTACAGAGGCCAGTTTCATAATAGCCCGCAACTTTGTTAAACGCATCAAGCCTTTTTAAGATGGCGATTTTGTTAAGCAGTGTATGTTAATTTGTGCAAGCGTATTGTGTCCTGATGTGAGAAGCAAGTTTGGAAACATTTCATTGAAGGACTATAGTGCGGCGCATTGACTCAATCATTGACTCAATCAGTGATGAACTGATTCCATTTATAGTTCTTCTTTAAAAAAATCTAATGTTAACTTAAGATACAATCTAAGGTTGTTAAGACCGATCGTTTTTGAGGACTGGTTAGCCGTTCAAAAAAAGACCGGTTAACCGCAAGTCCTTATATGCCTTATGTTTTGAGAACCAACGAGTCAATGTTTTTTCGCCTCGCGTCGTCTGATGGTGGCATCAGAGCCCGATTCCCCCGCTGGCGTTCAGCTCTTTTTCGCGATGTCCTCAATTCAGCCAATTAAAAAAAATAAATATATTTTTAAAAATTCAAAGAATTAAGTAAACAGTGATGGTTAATAGTCAATTTTTAAAAAAAATTTAAGACTCGTGATTAACCGTTCTAAATAAGAGGACCGGTTAAACCGTTCGTTAAAGTTAGCGAGGTATTTTTCATAAGTTTAAAAAACCCATGCCTCGCCTCGTCCGTTGGGACGTCGTGTGACTCTCCTGTGTTTTGTGCGTGATGCCGGTCAACTCTGATGCGGTCAACCCGCGAATTAAAATTAATAATAATAATAAAATTATAAAGCTTATGGAGTAAACAGTGATGATAAAATGGAATTTATTTTAATACCATATTATTTTTCAATCGTCAACTCGCCAGAATTATTGAATTTTGCGGCGCACACGACGTTAAACCCCCCTCCCCCTCCCCATTTTTCCTGTTGAAATAGGGTTAGAGCTACTCTCGCGGTACTCCCCTTCCAACGCATAAGAATTACATTTTTTAAAAGAAAATATCAGTTTTGATATTAAGCTTACGTCAAATGCCTTTGACTTGCAGGAAATTTGTCACTAAATGACCGAACTCGAATTTGAGAACCGATTAATCGCCCGGTATCTTTGCTACGTCTATCAAATGACTCTCGTAGATACTTCACTAAGCGGCTCGCGCCGATCAATTATTTGGATGCGGGAAACAGACTATAAACCGGTGACCAGAGAATGCCGTTAGGTCACGTGGGTCATATGGTTTTATAGCTTTCTTTGTCTTTATAAGAAACCGACTATAATTAATATAAATAGAAACAGTCACGGCCTTGACTGTTGTTGACATCAAACGCGCACTGTGTGTAGCTTTCGTACAGTGCCTCGACTACTAAGCAAATTATTAAAAAAAACATTCTTTAGCCGTAGGCGAACTAAACTAATAGTGATGACGTGTATATTATTTATATACCGGAATATGGAGAAAGCGATTTGATGTCACCGTCGCTCGCGTTAGTTTCGTATGCTGCCCTGCATCTTAACAGTAAAGTTGCGGTTAACCGATCCTGATTAAATAGGACCGGTTCTGATCTGAGGACCGGCTAACCGGTTAACCGTTAACAACCTTAATACAATCATTTTAGATGGTGCAGCCCTCCGCTTAAATCTGCTACCACAAAATGGCCACTGAATCAAAATAATTGCTCACCCTTGGTTTATATTAATTATAATATATAATCTATCTTTGTAAGAACTGTAAAAATTTATAAACAAAGTTTCAGCTGTGTTTATAAGTTCAAGTTCACATATCCATCATGACCTATATAAAGTAAATGCTAATTAAATATAAAAATAAAATAAGAAACTACTTTTGAACCTTCAACTTTCACTCTAATTAATTTAGAGCTTTTTCTGACCAATGGTTTGATAGTTTTTGCATACTGCCATCTCTTATGAATGAAACCCTGTTAACATAGTTCTAGTGGAGTCATAATGATGTTCAATGATCAGTGGTTGCCAATGACAACAAATCTGCATACTGTACATTATGTTACTTCATAATATCAACTCTTCCATGTTAAGACATTATTAATTTACCCACAACTCTTTGAGTTTTAGGACTATAGATTGGCTTAAAATCAAGAATATGAATACTGGAAATTCACAATTCCATCTAGTCTATCATTATGAAATTGACAGATATCAAACAGTTCATTATTGAGCTACAGTAGCACAAAATACAGCACATAAACAAACAGTGTCTCTCTTTCTATCTCTCAGGTCTACTAGTGTGACAGGGAGCCTCAGTGCTGTTAAGAAAGTAAATACGTGTTAAGGGGTGTTGACCCCTGACGTGCCAGCCTGACTGTTCACATAAACACGGGTGGGGGTGCATGAGTCCATTAAAATGTGCTATTTGGGGTGTCATTATGTGGGGCTATTTAGGGCATCATTACACAAGACTATGATGGTGAATTGTGAGTTTTAAGGAGTGAGTGTCTAGTGCGGCTAGAGTGTAGTACTGAATGCAGTGAAGTGTATGCACAGTACTATGTGTGGCCGGCAGATTTAGGCTGTTCCAGTAATCGTTCTGGCCCATTTGTATGTATTTGTTTTTCAATAATGTTAAACTGAAGCCATAGTTCATTTTTACTCTCATTATTTTTCAACCTGGCTACTGCTTTAAAAGTAATTGGATGCTGGCCAAAATTATCTATCACCGGAATAAGGGCGACCACTGGTCAGCCATTGTGTGATACAGAAATAAAATAAAGTCAAATGGAAATAAAGGAGTGGGAAGCAGGTTTTAGTTAAATTGTTTTAAAATAGGATGTCAACAGCCTTAAGTAAGGGTTATATAAGCTGTAATAATTTAAAACATTTTAAGAATAATTTATTCTTGCAATATTTCAGATCATTGATCCATTTCAAGTACTTGTAGCAGCCAATAAAGCTGTTCATTTCTATCAATCAAACTCTATGATGACAAAAAATGTACACTCAGAGATTCTTTTTTGCTTGTCACCAAGTAAAAATGTAAGATACTTTTTAAAATAAAAATTATTTTATTTTTTAACTCTCAAAGTATGTCAAATTGACCTATTGATCATGAATGAATGTTAAAATAAGTATAGATTTTTGTTGACACTAGTTTTTGGCAGAAGTTATTTTAAAATGTATCCTTCATATTCAACAACGACAAAAATACAATTTCAGGAATAAATTTATATCTAAATTAAAAAATAAAATTTAAGTATAATTTTCTTGTTTTTGTTCAGCCATTATGCAATTCTCTGCTATCATTATGGCACTCATGTCAACTTTTGTTTACCAGTCATTCACCCATTTTTAGTAATTATCACTAAAGACTCCATGTTTGCAAAAAATTGCTCATACTCATATTCCAAGCAAAGATGAAATTTCTTTTCGTAGGGCGGATTTTCCTTTTTCTGTGGTTATCATTAAAAGTGCAACGGGAGGTGACTAATTGAGAGTTTAAAAAGTTAGCTTATCATAATTCAATTGTGTTCTCTGTGTTCCTAAGACACGAACTAAAACTTTTGGCGAAAGGTCATTCTCTTTTTGTGCAGCCAAACAATGGAATTCTATACCATTACACATCCGGAGTATTTCATCTACCAAGTCCTTCAAGACTTCACTTAAGACGCATCTTTTCAAAAATTTATTTTCAAAATTAAAAAAACATTTCTTTTTAATGATTAACGTAGCTTATGTGTCACGTACTGTCATTTATGTGGTTATTATGATAAGAATGTTTATTTAATTATAATATGTATGTTATTATCTCCATGCAAAGCGCGGTGAGCTCGGCTCCTTGCTGGGATACAGTGCTATAAAAATTATCAATTTATTATTATTATTATTATATATTTTACCCCCATAATTAACACCAAAAATAAAAAGGAAAACATAGTATTGTTCAGGATCCAATTTTCTTTAAAATAATATAATACCCCATAACCTATATAATCAAGAATTGACAGAAAAATGCAATTTTCCTCAACACATATGCATTGTTTACATTTTGAAGTGGACACAAAATTGCACAAGAGGGGGGGGATAGAAATGTAACTGTGTAAAGATTTGACAATATTAGAGAAAGGATTCAGTAGGGCACTCCAATGACAGCTTTGCCATCTAGAGTGACTACACGGTTGACCTAAGGATCTGCTTAGCTTAACAGTAGTCTACAGCAACAAGGGTACACACTCAAATATACAGGAATGAACTAACACAATATTGTAAAGTGTTTAGTCAAACATTGAATATCATTAGTCAATAAGGAAAGTCAGGATATTATTACAGTCGATGCTAAAGGATTGTAGCAAAAATTGCATGCAATGCGATGTGAATGACAAACAATCCGTTGAGGTTCGGGGTTCCTAAGTGACATTTTCATCTTCCCTTCTCTAGCAAACCTGTGGAAGGTCCTTATTTAGGGCCAGGAGTGCCAGCACGTAATTAGCATTTAAGTACCACAAAGATCACTGTGGACATTAGCTCTGAGAAAACCTTCTGACTGGGAATTCGTAAGGTTAGGGCCTTCCTGTATCGTACTACCCAGAGCAACTAGTTGCAAGGCAGGAAGGGGGAAAGGGCCCCACAGTAATGGGTTCCCATAGGCAGGCACTTTGATGATCCCCCCTATCTAGTGACAGTTTATGGCCATTGAAGCCATATGGTGTGGCGGGGTAGCACCGAGGTTATAGCAGGTCATAGTAGAGAATTCCACGACTCCTTTGTGAGTTCAAAAACAAGGCAGGCACCCAGGTTGTAGAGTGGACCGTCCCATAGCTATTGGATCCTTTTGTGAGAGGGGAGCCAAGGCAGGCACCCAGGTTGTAGAGTGGACCGTCCCATAGCTATTGGATCCTTTTATGAGAGTGGACCAAAACAACTAGGAGAATTTCTCAGGGTGACCTATAAGTATAAGACTCAGGGCTTTTGACACCATTTCATTTATGGGTTAAGAATTTAATTTTTAACAAACACATTTTATTTTCATTCTGTTTGTGTAATATTGTAATTTTGGCTGAAAAACTGAAAAATTTTGGGTAAATAGCTATTACAAAAAAAAAGATTAAGAATAATATACTATTTTGATATCAAAAGAGGGAGATTTCAGATGTTAATGGAATGATTTTAAATTAACCATTAATGTTAATGTTGTTAATTTGTATTTTTCTTTTTAAAATTGTAATTTTGATTTCAGATTTCAGAATCATTTAGATCTTTTGGGGCAGCTGACAGTGATACTAGCGTTTTTGTGGCTATAGTAAATGATGCTGAAGATAAGACCCTAGCAAAGGTATCTGAAATTATTGGGCACCAGCCAGTACCTGTAGAAAGAGTTAGCAGTCTGGGAGATGTAAAATTAATTAGTAAGGTAAGGATAGCATATTGTTCTCTATTACTATTAGTGCTGGTTTCCAATAATTTTTTGTTATTACACACAGTGCACTTGCTAAAAGATAAAGGGAAAGCGATCAAGTGACAGGATATTATTCATTATTTACATTATTGGTTACACAGCTTTATATTGGCTGTATTTTCATGCTTGCAACTTGTTCATTTATTTGACAAAAATGTAGCATAGATAATAAAAGTACATTCTGATGTTTAAAAATGAGGTTTTTTCATGGTGTAATAGATGTAATGTAGAATGTAACCAATTCTTGTCTATATCCTGTTATTTTTGCAGGCATATAAAATAAGAGAGGAAGAGTTGCAACATGTTCTATTGTTAGATGCAGTTGTTTCAAGGATAGCTGCCAAAGAAATTATAACAGCAGGAAAAGGCAAAATTTGATCAGACTTAAAATATGCAATCACAAATAATTGTTCTATTGATATGTCTGGCAGTCATTGTTGTCTTTTTCATTTTTCATCAATGGAATAAATATAAGTAATATAACTAATAATCTTTTTTTAGTTGTCAATTGAGAACTTTATAAGTTTTCATATATTTTAAATTAGACAACAAAACTGCTGTCAGTTTTATGTATATTCTCTGGAAGTTTTGCAAAATTTATGTAAATATGTAATTTATTAAACAAAATTCTTGTATATTATTATCAGTGACTCTACATCTCATGTAAGACATTGGCCTGCTCTTCACACCCTTTCATTATGAACAAACTATGGTTTTCCTCCTCCAAGCCATGATCCAGTGCATTTGTAAGTCCTCCACATCATCAATAGCTCACGTTTGTGCACTGTCTGTCTTTATATTTCTGCCTGTAGACCACGTTTGTGCACTGTCTGTCTTTATATTTCTGCCTGTAGACCACTTTTGTGCACTGTCTGTCTTTATATTTCTGCCTGTAGACCACTTTTGTGCACTGTCTGTCTTTATATTTCTGCCTGTAGACCACTTTTGTGCACTGTCTGTCTTTATATTTCTGCCTGTAGACCACGTTTGTGCACTGTCTGTCTTATATTTCTGCCTGTAGACCATGTTTGTGCACTGTCTGTCTTTATATTTCTGCCTGTAGACCACTTATGTGCACTGTCTGTCTTTATATTTCTGCCTGTAGACCACTTTTGTGCACTGTCTGTCTTTATATTTCTGCCTGTAGACCACGTTTGTGCACTGTCTGTCTTTATATTTCTGCCTGTAGACCACGTTTGTGCACTGTCTGTCTTTATATTTCTGCCTGTAGACCACGTTTGTGCACTGTCTGTCTTTATATTTCTGCCTGTAGACCACTTTTGTGCACTGTCTGTCTTTATATTTCTGCCTGTAGACCACATTTGTGCACTGTCTGTCTTTATATTTCTGCCTGTAGATCACGTCTGTGCACTGTCTGTCTTTATATTTCTGCCTGTAGACCACTTTTGTGCACTGTCTGTCTTTATATTTCTGCCTGTAGATCACGTCTGTGCACTGTCTGTCTTTATATTTCTGCCTGTAGACCACTTTTGTGCACTGTCTGTCTTTATATTTCTGCCTGTAGATCACGTCTGTGCACTGTCTGTCTTTATATTTCTGCCTGTAGACCTTGGCATCCTTTCAAGGTGTCTTGTCCCAAATCATAAAATTAATGTTGGCTTCTTGGTGTGGGTCTTCTTGGTGTGGGTCTTCTTGGTGTGGGTCTTCAAACAATTGATTCATCATTTGTTTTTGTAAAGTTACCTAAAATTACATCTTTCTCCTTTTGATATGTTGAAATCATAAAATATTATTCACCCCAAAATGGTCTAAATAAAGAGTTGCAGAAATTTGAGACTTGTTTTTTCATGCAATCAAAATACAGGGTATATTAAAGCCTTTTAATTTTTACTTTCTTTTAAGCAATCAAAGGACATTACAATTAAAACAAAGGCATTTAGGCAATAAAATAGGGTTATAAATTTGATACATTTATTTAATTAAAAGGAAATAGGCAATTGTAATGTCATATACATATATATATATTTCTTTACTTGTTGGTCATAGAATAAGATATTATTTGAAAACAACTTAATAATTAATTTTAGTGCAATAAAATACAATAAAGAGAGATGTTATTCTTGATAATGATATATGACTTTATGTCAAATTTAATTTTGCTTATACTTAGTAATGGTAATATATGTTTGCAATTAATGTATATTTTGTGTTATACATTAGATAATTATTGTTTAAAATCATATATTAAAAATAAAGTAGGAAGTTGAACAAAGAATCTAATGAAATCTTTCACAAAAAATTGTGCAGCATTTATTACACTTGAAACCAGGTGTGTCTTGCAAATAGCAATATTTTCTCTTGAAGTAATCATTAATTTAAAAATTGCATAGCATAAATAATAAATAAGTTTATAAGCACAAAAAATGTGTAAATCTTTAAATCAAGAACCAAGTGATCATTAAATCAAAGAGACTCAAATAAAATTTTTTACTTCCAAATGAATTAATCATAATCATATTACATGTACTGTAACACATTTCTCAAGGGCATTTCTTTGTTAATGACGTGAAAATGGTTATTGTTAGTTAACTGCATTTACAATTAAAGACTAGTGTGAAAATAAATGCTGAAGACATATTATAGACTAAAAAATAACAATCTCTATTTTTGGTTAACATAAATAAAATGTTTATAAAGATGGGTGGGTGGGTGGTTAACAGTGCGACTAATTACTAACATACATATTGTTGAAGGCTTGAAATTAATTTCTTGGTTAGTACCTGGGCAACCTGCTCCACCTGCTGGGTAGTACCTGGGCAACCTGCTGGGTAGTACCTGCTCCACCTGCTGGGTAGTACCTGCTCCACCTGCTGGGTACTTCCATACAAAATTAAATGAGTGTAGGACTCATGCTGTTACTAAAGATCTGCCCTAAACAACTTCCATTAAAAGGCATTTTTATTAGTGAGTGGGGGACAGTGAGAGGATATCAAAAACCAAATACTATCACTGGAGAGATATATCATTTAACGGACTGCATTAATCACAGTTTGCATGACCAAGTGGTCATTGAAAGACTCATTAAAAGGCATTTAAAAATCACACAAGTTTCATTAAATAAATATTTTTTTTTAAAAAAGTGTACCAGGCACCAGGGTAATGATTGTTTTTTTCAAGATGCTGACACAAACATAAACAATTGAAAAAAAATAATGTGAAACTGTCAATCAATGAAAAAGACATAAACCACATTTACATATATAATGCATCTTTGTTTTATATTTTATACGTCTAACAATTATTATTTTCTTTAAAGAAATCAAAGTGAGGTTTGAATATTAATACTTTCCTTAATAAAAAAAATCCCATGGATTCAACTAGAACTTAAACACTAATGAAATACAAGCATTGAAAAGAAAAACATCAGCTTGGTCAGCATGGAAGAAAAAAGGTGAGCCCTCAATGGCTTCAGTGTTACATGACGAGATGGACTAACGAAGAACATGTGGACTAACGAAGAACATGTCAGAATTTGAACTAAAACTGGATTTTAGGCTTGTACATTTGTTGTCTTCGTGGTTTATACAACAACTCATCATCTAAAATCTTACGACCTGCCTGTGGCCGTTGTTGGAAAATCTGAGGGTCATTGAGTAGCTGGGAGTCCACGCTTGTTGGCCGATGTCCGTCAGCTTTTTCAATCAAGCGGAAAGTATTGAGTGCATTTTCACTCATGTTGTGTACATCACAGCTGGTTGTTATTTTGATGTTAGCCAACATATTCTGGATCTCCTCCATGATGACTACTGTCTGTGATCAGATGAAGGTTAATCATGGATTAGCAACTATTTTTTTAATTTTGGGGTTTACCATGAAATTAGTGTTTTCATTGGCTCCACCCAATTCCATCAGAAATTCAGAACTTTAACACTCCTCAAAAAAAACATGACGCCTTTTATTTGTTAAGTTAATATTGTTGGTAAGGTATAAATACATATTAAAATATTAGTTATGGTTAAATCCCATTACCCAACCAAAAATAAATGTTTTTAACTGACAGCAGTCACATAGCAGCTTTAAGTGACAGAAAATTTATATTTTAATCACCAACTAGTATAGCAACATAAGTCTTAGATTATCAGATCTTAACAATTTAAGGCCAGTATTTACAAAAAAAATAAAAAAATTTGCCCTCAATATAGAGTGATGTAAATGTTTTAAAATTTTTTTTAAATATATTTCCTCTGGTACAAATATTTTTAAACTGAACAGTTCAAAAAATTAGAAGATAAACAAAGTAATGAACATTTTCAGTTGTGTTCATGGCATCCCACTGATCAAATAAAGGAGTTAGATATTAGAATTAATTAAATTTGAACATCCTAGAACCACAACTTACATTTTCCTGTATCAAAGGATATACATTATTGGTCCTCCTGTCTGTCTCCACCACACTTTTGATCTTGTTATGTATGTAATCTGTCATGCTGAGTGGCGCCATGGACACCCTCCACCCTGAAACAACTCTAGCTTTTTCTATAAGACCTTGAGTCATCGCACTTATAACACCCATGTTTACCGGGCTCTGGAGAGAAAAAATGAATGTAAAAAAAATAAAAGATTCAAGTGCATCAGATCAATAAGGTTGGTCAATTAAGTAAATTTTTATACTAATTTTAATTTGCTTTGAAAATCTAGGCAAGAAAACTTTGAGGTCATCTCCACAATAAAAAAATATTAAAAGTGCACTGTGGGAGAGGGGTCTCAAGTGAATTTATAAGTAAGAACAAAATTATTTTAACCTGTGTCACTATTGAAAATACAAAATACAACAAATACTCGGCGGAAGGTTAAAACTCACACACCCTTGGATTCGAACATTTTACTATGTCATGGTCAGAGGATGTATTAAGAGAATTATTGACATGCTCACACTTTTTAAAACACGTATGTATATCTATTAGATTTCACTGCATAATTTCACAGTCACTAAAAAGTCACAAGGCTTAGTATAATACCTAATCCTCCTGCTACAGTCATGACGCTTGAGTGTCTACTACTACTATCATGACCACTAGAGACTAAAACACATACATGTCAACAAAGGAAAAGATACATGTTCTAACCATGGCAACTTTTGTATCTGGACCTGAGCCATCTATTTGTGAAGACTCCAAGGAAAAAAATTTAGAATACTCCATCTCAAATTCCACCAACTCTGCCAAAGACTGTGCCAACGTGGCAGCATATTCTGCCTGGCCAGCGATGCTGTGGAACATACGCCAGGCTTCAACAATGTGTTCTGTATCCTGTTTTGTAAGAAATTAAGTAGGCAAAAATGATCTTTGAGGTAAACTGAGATTGTTTTAAAATTATGGAATAATTCTCTCAGACTCAACATTTAAAACCTGAATGTGTGCAGAATATTTTTGTTAATAAAAATTATTAATTAAGTAAAAATTTAACCTACACAATGTCACTTGTTACTTCAGTTACTGGAAGAGCATATTTTCTCTCTCACAGATGGGTTTAATGAGGTCATTGGGATATTATTATTTAAATAAAATTAAACATTATAAAACAGCAATAATTACATCTGAGATAAGGGACCTATAGAGCAGGAGTCGATGAATCTCCATGTAGTCTGACTTTTCCCTCAGTTTCAAAAGTTGTTGGTCCATAAATGACAGTGCTGCTCTGACATTGGATGAACTCATGGGATTACCTCCCCTTGCAGGACCACCATTTTGATAATGAAATGCTGCCTATGGCATTGCAGACAAAAAATAAAATCCTTATGCAAAACATAATAAATGAAATGTAAACGCATTACCTGTTATTTCTAGCTAAAAAAAATTAAAAAATAAATATTTTATTTTCCTGTTAATTAAGATTAATAAATTGACGTAAAAGTAAGATTGGTTTCACAAGCAGTCAGATACTTACTCTCTCCAATGATGAGAATATTGTAAAGTAAAAATGTGTTGGGTCTTCTTGGTAAAATATTTCAGTGCTGTAAAAAAAATTAAATTGTAAAATAATGAAAAGCTTTGAAATGCAAAACTTACATTTAATTATTGTAAGAATTAAGTCTTGTCTTATCTATACAGACGCTCCTTCTATACAGAAGATTATTGCGTCCACAGACCATGCCGGTCTGTTGGCAAGTGATGCAGCGTTCATAGGCCACGGCTATGAGGGTACAACGCATTACCTAGCTGCATTTATTTCCCTAACTAGTGTTAGGTACCCATTCGAAGCTGGGTGGACTCAGGGACGCCCTCGGCCCCGGGAACAAATCCTTGCCTTCACATGGATTCGAACCTGTGACCATCAGTACGCCAGCCGAGCGCGCATGCCACTAGTCATTTTATAGCTTACCCAACTTCTCCTTCTTGCATGAAATGAAGCAGGAAATGTTTAACAACTGGAACATATCTCCATCCATCAATCATCACATACGCCTGAATGTAAAGTAAAACACAGAAAAACCAATAATATTTCTAAAGTGTTTATTACTTAGTTTAAAAGATTTTAAATAAAAAGTAGCTCCGAATGCTAACAATGGGTTTGAACACTTAAAAATTCCAAATTGTGTTCTGCATTTATTTATAATCTGCTTAACTATTTGCATCACTGTATATGTATTTTTAATTTACTATAAAATTAACAAATTTTTAACCTATAATTAATTGCAGTCATTTCTTCAGTTAAATTTTTCTAATATTAAATAAACAATGCTTGCATCAGTCAGAAAGAACTGAAGAACTGCCGAAGATATTGATGACAATTTAAAATTTTTAGTGTGAATACTTTACCTTAAGATACACAGGTTCTTTTCTAACCACAACTGACTCCACTTCAGTGAAAAATCCAAGTTTTTTGTTAATAACTTCTTCCCAGGACCAGCGACTCTTGTCTTTTCCAATGAAAACTCCTAGTATAGGAACTTTGTTTTCTGCCACCATCTCCCAAATGTGTTTTTGAACTTAATGAGATAGTAAGAATGTATAAGATCAAATGATGTTAAAACGTTAAAAAAAATAAAAAATTAAATGATTGAATGGATTCAGAATCCCTTAATGTTTTATCCATAGCCAAATATTAACTGTTTATTAAATAAAGGCCTACTTTTAATGTCTTTAAAAAAATGTGAAGTTAATTCTCTTGTTTGACTATAATAAACATTTTTTTTCTAAGTTCAGTTATCAATAATTACCTACTAGGCAAAAAAGTCAACAGTGAAGTTTTGTAAATTATTGTAATGGTGAATAGCATAAAATTATGGTCACAAATCATTTAAAGTTGGGCCTCAGACACATTTAACACAAAAGTCCCTGGAAATTCTGAGTGTGATGGAATTTTAAAATTTAAACGTACTCATGACAGCAAAAAGTTGCGCAGCATCTGCTTCACATCCTGCAGGTCCCTGTATGTAGTAGTGTTCATGGAGGTCCAACTGAGTCAGGTATGGACGCATCTTGCCATAAAGGGTAGATGGACCAGTAATGCCAAGACAGATACCAATCTATTTTAAGCAGGTGAAAGAAGGTCTTAAGATGTTACCAAAAAAATTTCAATGAATAAATATTAAATCCAAACGTTTCTTGATTGTGTAGGATTAAGTATTATTATTTTCTTTGCTATTAAAAATTTTTGTTTTTTAAATTTAGAATGTTTTAAAGACAATTTTTCTAGAAAAAACACATTATACAAAAGGCATCTTACAGTAATTCCTGTCTTACAAAGTTTAAAAAAAAATTCTGTTAACTATTCATTGATATTAAAAGTGGAATTATTTCAATTACCCTGTAAGGTCCTTTGCGTTGTAAATATGCTTTATTCATTAGGTTTTCTTGTACACATTGTAAAATAGGGAGATAACCCCCTGCATCTAATAAAGCTATTGCAGTTGCTGGCCCTTAAGAAACGGAAAACAGTGTATGATTGCTGTAAACAAAAACTATTTTGTATGTTAAATAGGACACAAAATCAGGATTTATTTTTCATAAATAATTACGCTTGCCATTTACTTTTTCTTAAAATGAAGTTCCTAAGTATAAATTGAGTAATATTCTTCTATAAATATGATATAACTTATAACCTAATAAAAATATGTTATAATTAAAAGGGATTATTTTTTAAACATAGTTTTGACGAGGACACACCATATCCATCACAACTTGGCAACTGGTAAATAAAGTTATCTGGGTCTGCATCAAGGGAAGTCTTGGTCAGCATGCGGTCAAGTATGGCAGATTCTGGCTCAAAACATAGATCCATTCTTGTGTAGAACAAAATAAATCCACATTTATTAGAATACTTAAGGTGTAGAAATCTAGCACAAAAATAAATTTATGATATTCATTGTCTTGGAAATATTTTCCTCAAAAGTAAAGTCTACTTGGGCTAATTTCAGTGTTGAAAATTGTATATAAAAGTACATATATATACAAAATTTATTAAAAAGTTCACCTTTCATGTATGAAAATAATTACATTGATTTTAATAAAATATCATATTTTATCATTTATTTCATTAAAATTTGGGAATGCATACAAAATATTTTGAATGGTTTATGATATTTAATTTCTTTGAGTTGTTTTTTGAAATCTAATAACTGCATAAATCCTTACTTCATTGTGCTACTTCGGCATTTGGTGATAAAGCTTGGAAAGGGATTTGGTGGAAATTTTTTCCCTTGGAAAGTTTCTTCAAGGAATTGCTCCCACATTTCATCCATATGGGTATCTATCATATACTATGTTGAAGAAAATTATAAAGATTATATCCTTGCATTTTTATAATATTATTGACATTTAATATTTTTGTTTTAAACTTAAAAAGTATGAATCCATTGCTTTAAGTGAGAAATGCAATAAATACCTACAATAGAACAGATTCAATTAATACCTACAATAGAACAGATTCTATAAATACCTACAATAGAACATATTCTATAAATACCTTCATTAGAACAGATTCAATAAATACCTTCATTAGAACAGATTCTTTAGTTATCATCTTGGGACCAGTTTCTTTTTCCATGCATTTAGAAACAAAAAGTTCTGGGAATTAAAAATAATGTAACTTGTAATAATGTAACTTGTAATAATGTAACTTGTAATAATGTAACTTGTAATAATGTCACTTGTAATAATGTCACTTGTAATAATGTCACTTGTAATAATGTCACTTGTAATAATGTCACTTGTAATAATGTCACTTGTAATAATGTAACTTGTAATAATGTCACTTGTAATAATGTCACTTGTAATAATGTCACTTGTAATAATGTCACTTGTAATGATGTAACTTGTAATGATGTAACTTGTAATGATGCAACTTGTAATGATGCAACTTGTAATAATGCAACTTGTAATAATGCAACTTGTAATAATGCAACTTGTAATAATGTAACTTGTAATAATGTCACTTGTAATAATGTCACTTGTAATAATGTAACTTGTAATAATGCAACTTGTAATAATGCAACTTGTAATAATGTAACTTGTAATAATGTCACTTGTAATAATGTAACTTGTAATAATGTAACTTGTAATAATGTCACTTGTAATAATGTCACTTGTAATAATGTAACTTGTAATAATGTAACTTGTAATAATGTAACTTGTAATAATGTCACTTGTAATAATGTAACTTGTAATAATGTCACTTGTAATAATGTCACTTGTAATAATGTCACTTGTAATAATGTCACTTGTAATAATGTCACTTGTAATAATGTCACTTGTAATAATGTCACTTGTAATAATGTCACTTGTAATAATGTCACTTGTAATAATGTCACTTGTAATAATGTCACTTGTAATAATGTAACTTGTAATAATGTAACTTGTAATAATGTCACTTGTAATAATGTAACTTGTAATAATGTCACTTGTAATAATGTCACTTGTAATAATGTCACTTGTAATAATGTCACTTGTAATAATGTCACTTGTAATAATGTAACTTGTAATAATGTCACTTGTAATAATGTCACTTGTAATAATGTCACTTGTAATAATGGAACTTGTAATAATGTAACTTGTAATAATGCAACTTGTAATAATGCAACTTGTAATAATGCAACTTGTAATAATGCAACTTGTAATAATGCAACTTGTAATAATGTAACTTGTAATAATGTCACTTGTAATAATGTCACTTGTAATAATGTAACTTGTAATAATGCAACTTGTAATAATGCAACTTGTAATAATGCAACTTGTAATAATGCAACTTGTAATAATGCAACTTGTAATAATGTAACTTGTAATAATGTCACTTGTAATAATGTCACTTGTAATAATGTAACTTGTAATAATGTAACTTGTAATAATGTAACTTGTAATAATGTAACTTGTAATAATGTAACTTGTAATAATGTAACTTGTAATAATGTAACTTGTAATAATGTAACTTGTAATAATGTAACTTGTAATAATGTAACTTGTAATAATGTAACTTGTAATAATGTCACTTGTAATAATGTCACTTGTAATAATGTAACTTGTAATAATGTAACTTGTAATAATGTAACTTGTAATAATGTAACTTGTAATAATGTCACTTGTAATAATGTCACTTGTAATAATGTCACTTGTAATAATGTCACTTGTAATAATGTCACTTGTAATAATGTCACTTGTAATAATGTAACTTGTAATAATGTAACTTGTAATAATGTAACTTGTAATAATGTCACTTGTAATAATGTAACTTGTAATAATGTCACTTGTAATAATGTGACTTTTAATAATGTAACTTGTCACATTTGAAAACAAAAAAACTCCTGATTACTTTAAATGGTTGCTAATATATTCATGCAAATTTTGACACAGTGAAGTCTTTATGCTGAAGAACTAACATTGAGGATTTTAAAAGTATTCTGAACTCTTTTAATATAAATATTTTAACAGCAATAATCTGAAAGAATTTAAAATCATTGGTAGTAATTTATCAAAAAATAATAGTTTGCACTGGTGGGGAAATATCTTTTCACTGACATCCTGGTGGATTAACCAGAAAAATAATTTTTACACTATAAATGTTGAGAGGAATGAGCTAAAACTCTGACTTGAACAAAAAAACCTACTGGTTTCTTCATGCTTCATGATGTGCTCATCTTCAAAGCCATGTTTCATAACAGCTTGTTTTGGTATTACATCCTGTAAATTATAATATATAAATATATTCTACAGCTTTCAGTGATTATTTGACTAAACTAAGTGCCTGCATGGAAATATGAACTCTAATTAGAACAAAATTATTTTAAAAATTCTATATGTCTGATTTGTAGAAGAGTTTAAATCATTAAGATAGACCCTCCAAACATAATTATATTATGTATTGTTTAGATCAGGGGTGATCCAATAGCTGACCTCTCTTGTTTAATATTGTGGCCTACTAGACAAGTTCTGCTAACTTCATTGTTGTTATAAAAGTACTTTTGAAAATAATCCAGTAATTTTATATAAAGAAGTTCCATCTTTAGTAAATCTATATAATGTATTTATAATCGGGCTGTTAACGATTAATTTAAATTTAATTGTTAACTTTTGAAAAATTAATGATTAATCAATCGTTAATTGCGATTAAAGCCAAAAATTAAATTTTATGATGTCTAAGTAACACTTATTAAACGTTCTTGCTGAAAATCTAAATAACACTGGAATGTCCTCTTCATATGTCATCTTTTAATATGCTTTTCATTTGGTTTGATAAGTAGGCAAAGTGTTAGAACCATTGTAGGCAAACGATTTCTCACAATGGATACAATAACCAAAATGTTCGTGTAATCGTCAGGAAATTTGATATTATTTATAGGCCGCTATTTTTTAAATTATTTTTCTTTTACTTTTTGACTTCCAATAATTTGTAAGTGATGGGTTGATTAATCGTTAAAAAATAATTTGGTCCTCAAAATTTTTTAACGATTAATCGAGAAATTAATAGTTAATTTCCGCAGCCCTAATTTATAAGTGTGTGCCAAATGAATACATGCATTCTTATTTAAGAATTATTTGCATTATTGATAAATATATAATTATCAAAATTTATTTGCATTATTGATAAATATATAATTATCTAAATTTATTTGCATTATTGATAAATATATAATTATCTTAAGTTATTTGCATTATTGATAAATATATCATTATCTAAAGTTATTTGCATTATTGATAAATATATAATTATCTACAGTATCTTTAGAGTGGCAATGATCATCAAACAGTCTTAGATGCCATTTGTGATGTCCACCCATGATTATAGCCATTTGTGATGTCCACCCATGATTATAGCCATTTGTGATGTCCACACATGATTATAGCCATTTGTGATGTCCACCCATGATTATAGCCATTTGTGATGTCCACCTATGATTATAGCCATTTGTGATGTCCACCTATGATTATAGCCATTTGTGATGTCCACCCATGATTATAGCCATTTGTGATGTCCACCCATGATTATAAACCAAGTTATAAGCCATTTGTGATGTCCACCCATGATTATAAACCAAGTTATAAGCCATTTGTGATGTCCACCCATGATTATAAACCAAGTTATAAGCCATTTGTGATGTCCACCCATGATTATAAACCAAGTTATAAGCCATTTGTGATGTCCACCCATGATTATAAACCAAGTTATAAGCCATTTGTGATGTCCACCCATGATTATAAACCATGTTATAAGCCATTTGTGATGTCCACCCAAGATTATTAACATTTGTGATGTCCACCCATGATTATAAACCAAGTTATAAGCCATTTATGATGTCCACCCATGATTATAAACCAAGATACACAATTATTGAATAGGTTTTGTTTATGACTTTAGTAAAATATTTTAGAGTTATAAATTTTACCCTTTGACTTGTAGCCTCAGGATCTCTCGTGTTTGATGCTGGCCTGGGGACAACTTCAGGAAAAGATTTGTGGAGCTCTTCTATCTGACCCTAAAAGATAGACAAGGTTTTGACAGGGAAAGTTATGTTTGTGATTTTTTGCAGCAATAGTTTAAAAAATATGGCAAAGTAAAACATCTCAATATTAGATATTACTATAAGTTATAGATAAATAGCGTAGTAGTTTTTTTTTATACAGAAAGAGGGATAAACAATGGACATTTTTTCATTAAAATTTTTTTATGTTGAATAATTTTTAATTGTAACATAGATCAAATGAATAAATTATTTAAATTATGAATCAAATTATTTACTTTGACAAGTGGACACCAGTAGAGGGCATCTTCTGACAATCTCATTAGAGTTGTTAACATAAAACTTTGCTGGTCACGCAGTGTCAGCACAATAAGACTCAGGTGAGAAGATGACCCAAGTTCCTCATCATTGACGTCCAACAGTTCTCTGACCTCAGCTGACATGGCCCTACCGACAGCTCTCAAATCGGAACTCCTTTCATGACTGATTTCAAATTTATTTTTAATAAAGAAATTTAATGAATAAAACGAACTCCTCTTCATAATCAAATTAATTCTCTGCTACTTATAAATAGATCCTCATCAAATGGTTATTGCCTAAATGAGATTTAAATATGACTTGCTTGGTTCATACTGTAAGATTTTCTATAAAAAATGACTTTTTTCAGGATATTAATTTTATCTGTTCAAAAAAATTTGAAAGTTTAACAGATGATAGACATTTATTTATTAACATTTTTTATTAATCTTTATTAGCTTTGGAAATGCATCAAACAGAAGTTTAGTCACAAATTTTCTGAAATGTTGGTCATTGTTGTGCAAATATAAATTTATTTTATTTATAATTTAAATGTTGTGTAGATTAACTGGCTTATAGGAAACTCCCGGGTTGCACTTGATGAAACAAACAAAATGTAAAGATCACAACTTACAGACTGAGAGCAAGCAGTTCATCAATTTCATTTTTGTATTCTTGTAAAAATTGCCTGACTCTGTACCCATCAGGTCTCTGTTTAATTGTGAATAAATAATTTTTATTTCCGTATTTACTCGCATTTAAGCCGAGTTTATAATTATAAAATACAATACTGAAATCAGGGGGTCGGCTTATATGCGCATAAAACAAAATGGACACAAGAACAGACACTAAAATGTATGTATAATTTTTTTTAAAATATATACTTTGATAATCATCAGTTGTGAACAACTTATGAGCCGTTGTTCAGATATTATTATCGCAAATAATGTGGAAAGAGCAGAACACGTTTTTGTATCATTCCAAAAGGTAAAAAAACTGGTATGTAACAGAAAAGTAAGCATTTTACATCTTTACAGTACATGTAACAAATTTCTATGCACCAAAAATATGAAGTAAAATTAGACAATTGTATGGTTGGCTTATATGCGGGTTTTTGCAAAAAACTGGACATTTTAAAGCAGTTTTAGAGGGTCTGCTTATATGCGATGTAAGGTTATATGCCAGTAAATATGGTAATACTTTTAAGTGATGCAGTGATACAAAATCTAATGATAACTCCCAAAGTCAAATACTGTATATACTCGAGGATAATTTAAGATTTTTTTTCAAAAATTCGATGCCAAAATCAGGGGGTCGACTTATACTCGCATAACTCATTTTAAAAAATTTCAGTTTACCGTAGCGATCATAGAAGAAATCTTAAAATTCTACTTTTCAAGTCTCAATTTGGGAGTCGTCTTATACTCGAGATCAACTTATACTCCAGTATATACAGTAAGTCCATAATTGACTAAAATTCCAAGATATATGTTAGATGATTTTTGTGCTTGAGATTTCTTTATATGTTTATGTGTTGTTTGTATGTCTTATGACAGCGGGAACTTACGTAAATTTATCAGAATTATAAAATGTTTGATTAATACAAATACATATCAATGTTCTAAACATGAAAATGGAAGCAAAAACGATTCAATTTAATTGACTTAAGGTATGTTATATATATATTTACATTTTCTACATACTGGTTTAATAATCAAGAATTTAATTGTGGAAAAATATAGTTTTATGATCATAAAGAATAAAAGATCATTCAAGCGTTTTAAAAATGTTAATACATTGATTAGAGCAAGTCTGCACATAGTGACAATAGTGATGCATTAGTCAAAGGTGTTAACAACAAATTCAGTGACAGAGCTAACAACAAAAACTAAAACCTTACATTCATAAAGCCTCTGATGAGAGCTCTGACTGCCTTATTTTTCTCTCCCAACATATGCAGCTTTCCAGCAGACCCGTGGCATAATTTGTGCAGCTCAATTAACAGTGGTGTGTCTGTTTTCTTTCTGTAATTTTGAGTGGATTCAGTTATTTTACTTTACAGTTCTGAATGAGCCCCATTAATAACTTTAAAAACAACACAAGAGATGGATTTGTTCCCTTCAAAACACTAACATGTAAAAGTAAACAAGAGAAGATTTTTAATATTAAAAAACAAGTCATAAAAACTCGAATGAGTATTTAAACGCAATTTCCAACAAAGAATTTCCTATTTTTTTGTTCAAGGGAAATCATTCTAGATTACATTAAAAGTCGATTCAAATAAGTAATTCTGAAAAAAACACAATATGACGTCATATCCCCTCACGCTACATCACACCAAGAATGTGTCAATATAATGCGCACCGCGCAACAATCCAACATTACCATTCACAACGCGGGAAAACCCCATTAACTGTCATTCTAGATTACATTAAAAGTCATTTCAAGTCAATAATTCTGAAAGTAAACAAAACAATTGCTATCTAAAAATTGCTGCTAAAATTACGGGAGTCGAACGAAAAGAGATTTTTGAAAAATTCCTTCTCTAACATTGTTCTAAATATTATTAGCTATGGTTTGGCGTTTGTTTCAACCCAATAGATGTTATGGTTGGCAAGAATTTGACAAAAAACTGATATTTTTTTGTATTTTTTGGATTTTCCAGGAAATCCAGTAAACCTTTTCGGTATTTTTTTGGCCCGTGCACATCCTTGGGACCTCCTTAACATATTTGCAAAGACCTGAACCCTCTATCTGATATGGTTCAGGAGTAGTTGCTTGTGCAAGCTCGAACAGACTGCACAGACATTTCAAATATATAAACGCAATTTTTTCCATGGGAAATTGCGTTAAAAATGAGATGTATTCAGAATATGATTTCTACTTTTCCTAATTTACATAAATTATTTACCCAACAGTAGCTCATCGGGAAAAAAAGTAATTTTAAATAATTGTATAGTGGTTATAAAATTTAAATCATGAAAAAGGAAACCAAAATCTTACAAAAAGACATAGATGAATAATAAAATTGGAAAACTAATTGGAGTATGTCTCTCCACCCAGAAAAGCGTCAACTGCTAAGAGTCTCTAAGAAACAAATACATGCAAACTATTTTATTAATTGAAAGCAGCTAATCCAAACTTAAGATACAAAAACTTGGGAGTAATATTGCATTAAAAATTTTCATATAATCCCCATGTTAATGAAGCAATTAAAAAATCCAACAAAAATTTTGCTTTATAAAAAAGAAACTCCACAAAGGTAATAAGGTAATAAGGTAATCAGAACATAAAACTACAATGCAACCTTACATTGGTCAGACGTATGCTAGAATATTTATCTTCTGTATGGGACCCATCTACCAATAAAACAAAATTAAACAAGAACAATGCCATTAATTAAATCACTAAACCTCTAAACACTAGAGGATAGAAGAACAAAGATAAAGTAGTTATTATACATTAGGTTTTACATTCTAGATTGGAAATACAACACAACAATAATCTAAAAAATACTCAGACACAGGGATAAAGACACTTTTTAAAATTCCATATGCAAAACAAATGCATAAAATCTTCATTCTTCCAATCTGGAAATCAGATGTGAATGGGTTGCCTTAAAAAATCAGGAAAATTAACCAACTACATGTATCATCATTCAAAATGCTAATAAAAATTTAAGACTGTAAAATAAATCAAGGATAAGGGAAGGATACAATCATCTTCTGTATAGAAGGAGCATCTGTAAAATATATGTAAGGTTATATAATATACACGATAGAACAAAAACTTGCCTTTCCATCAGAACAAGCAAAATCAGGTGGTAGACTATATCAAACAATTGGGCCCAAACATCAAAACAAACTATTCTCTTCTGGAGGTTGGACCTAATGATTAAAATGAAAGCAATTTTAAAAAGTTTAGCTGCCCTAAAAATTATTATATTTTCTGTATATATCAATAGGCTTAGATAATTAGATGTAGCATTGACCTGATTAGAACAATTATTTTTGTCTTGGCAATATATTTTATGACTAGGTGTTAATATAAGACAGTGCTTCTCAATTATTTTCTGTCATGCCAGGAAGAAGAAAACATTTCGCGCCCCCCGCGCAACTGTAAATAGTAACACTTGTCTATAAAATTGCCATATGACAGTTTTTGCCGATGTCAAACGAGCCCCCCTTTACGGAGCCTTTCGCCCCCCCCTGGGGGCGCGCCCCACTATTTGAGAAGCACTGATATAAGAGAACAGAAATAGTCCAAGTTTTACCAATGAGCCTAAACAAAATAAAATTAACAGATTTAACTTTAACAGATTTATATGACTTGTTTTTGAAAGTAGACACAAAAATTTTTTTTAATGCACATTGAAAAGATATCAATAATGCATCTCAAATCTATAAATATATATACAGTCGAAACCGGTTAAGTTGACGGCGTTGGGGTATGAAAAATGGCATCGAGATAACCAATGATCGAGTTAAAACGAAAACCAATATGGCGGCAAAATATTAACATGCGCTTGAAATTTCTTTATGTACGTGTTGTGCGTTAATTAGTGATGAGACGATTAATCAGAATCGTATCGAAATATCGGGACCCTATTTCTTCACTCTTTCCTAAGGTTGTTAAGACCGTTCGTTTTTAAGGACCGTTTAAGTTTAAATATAACCCTTTTGTTGCGTTAGCGCAGTTTTTTTTCCCTAGTACATAACTATAACGAATTCATTTACTCCTGCCCGCCACGCCCCAGCGCGCGCCGTCTTGCGGTGATTCCCAGATTGAGCGATACTGTGCCTGAAGGCACGTGTGCCTACAAGCTACACAAATAAGTAACCTACACATCCCCTCATTGTCCCCGAACGATTCTCTTCCTAATCATCTTCTTTGGGTCCCTCCCCTCAGCTTACAATTACAATGGACTTAGAATTCCTTCGGTAACTTGATGCTAATCGGACTAACGCGGTGGTCGAGTGGCAGCGCGCTCGACTGGCGTACCGATGGTCACTGGTTCAAAACCATGTGAAGGCAAGGATTTGTTCCCGGGGCCTAGGGCATTCCTGAGTCACCCAGCTCCGAATGGGTACCTAACACTAGTTAGGCGGCTGGGTAATGCGTGGAACCCACAAAGACGTGGCTTGTGAAGGCTGCATCACTTGCCAACAGATCATCTGTCATGGTCTGTGGATGCAATTATCTTCTGCATAGAAGGAGCGTCTGTATAGATAAGATAAGATAACCAACAACAATGGTGTGGGAGATTGATCAGATTGAGAGTGGGGGTGGGTAAACTGTAGTCTGTTATATTATATATTTTAAAATCTGGGGAGCCTTGTTTACAGTAAGCAGCCTATGATTTTTGTATCATCCCATCACTAGCATTAATAAATGAGAATGTACATGCACATGTTTTTTTTACACAACAGCGTTGCTGTTATTTGTCTATCATGACCTATATATGACTCATGACAAAGCGAACTCTCCTCTATAAAAACGTACACAAATAAATTAGGAACTCCTTTTGAACCTTCAACTTTGACACATTTTAATTAATTCTAACCAATAGTTAAATGGCTTTTGCACACGTCCACTTCTTATAAATGAAACAATGAGAACAAAGCAGTAGTAATTGAGTCAAAATGAGGTTGAAGGATGAATGGTTGCCAATGATAACAAGTCTGCACACGGTACATTTTTTTATTCCATATGATCCCCTCAGCTTACAATGAACTTAGAGTGGGGGTGGGTAAACTGTCTGTTTTTTTGCCGTTATTTGTTTGATGAAGCTATCGGCATGATATAAAAATGTACATACATGTTTGCTAACAACAAAAGGTATATTTGCACAAACTAACAGCAGAAATTTACAAATTTAAAATAAAAACCAACGTCGATTATCGATACAAACTTTAATTATATTCTCCAACATTGCAAACACAAAATTCGTGAGTCATTTCACTCTGACACAGCTCTGAAAAGTATCTGAACGCAAGCGGGCTGTGACGTCACCAGCACACCTCGCAAGGCTGAAACTTTTTTCGTGGCCTTGTTGGTTATAAAATAACTAAAAGGAACAAAAGCTGGTGATTGGCATAGTACCCGAAGCAAAACAGGCCTGAACGCAAGCGGGCTGTGACGTCACCAGCACACCATGCAAGGCTGAAATTTGATGCGTGGCCTTGTTGGTTATAAAATAACTAAGAATTTCAAAAGCTGGTGATTGCCATAGTACCAGAAGCAACGCAGCGCTGAGAGCTAAATGCAAGAGGGCTGTGACGTCACCAGCAGACCCTGGTGAGGCACAAAATTGGTCCCTTCCCATGGTTATAAAAAAATCATAGCTAACATTTTCAAAAGCTGGCGATTGGTCATGGGGATCGAGATAACCAACGTTAAGTGGCAAATTTGACCCTTTTTTGTGCTCGTGTTATGAGGTTTCGGCGACTTAAAAAAATCGAATTAAACGACGAGAAAATGCTAAGACAAAGAGAGAATTTGGCAGTTCCAATAAAAAACGTCGACTTAATAGGGTGTGCGAGTTAACCGAGCTCGAGTTTAAGTGGGTTTGACTGTATTATTAAAACGTACTTAATTGGTGATATAATTTGCCAAGCAAATGCTCCTGAACCTGGGTCATCAGCTATTCGAAAGCCATCGATAAGAGCTCTGCGGGGTTTTTGGTGCTGTAACCTTTGGTGGACATGGCGATGAATATAGTGGTAGTCATCTTCTACAAAGGCAGAGAATTTTCTTGTAGTTACACCAGGTTGACCTTGTGTCAGGCGGGCTGTTGTAGAAAATAAAATAGAAGTCAGAAATATTTCTTCACTACAGAAAACTGAATAATGAAAAATAAATTTGTAGACATTTAATAATAACATTAACTTACATCAGCCACATAATCTTAATAATAACATTAACTTACATCAGCCACATAATCTTAATAATAACATTAACTTACATCAGCCACATAATCTTAATAATAACATTAACTTACATCAGCCACATAATCTTAATAATAACATTAACTTACATCAGCCACATAATCTTAATAATAACATTAACTTACATCAGCCACATAATCTTAATAATAACATTAACTTACATCAGCCACATAATCTTAATAATAACATTAACTTACATCAGCCACATAATCTTAATAATAACATTAACTTACATCAGCCACATAATCTTAATAAATTATGTGTTTAGGATAAACTCTCATCATGTGATAGCTATGAAATTGCCTGCAATGGCTGTCTTATTGTTAAATAAAAAAACTATTTTTTTCATTTCATGTCTCTTTATAAAAAAGGAAATATTTAATAGACACTACCACACTGGAAACAGACCAAATATTTAATAGACACTCCCACACTGGAAACAGACCAAATATTTTATAGACACTCCCACACTGGAAACAGACCAAATATTTAATTATGCTGATCAAAAAACATCTAATTAAATTGAATTATTTCCCAAAATCTTGCAATTGCCTTTTCTCTTGAAGAGCAATTGAGTAAAGTGATTTCTCAATTTCACCTACCTGATGTCCTCCTTATATTGGCATGGTCCAACATGTTCACCTACCTGATGTCCTCCTTATATTGGCATGGTCCAACATGTTCACCTACCTGATGTCCTCCTTATATTGGCATGGTCCAACATGTTCACCTACCTGATGTCCTCCTTATATTGGCATGGTCCAACATGTTCACCTACCTGATGTCCTCCTTATATTGGCATGGTCCAACATGTTCACCTACCTGATGTCCTCCTTATATTGGCATGGTCCAACATGTTCACCTACCTGATGTCCTCCTTATATTGGCATGGTCCAACATGTTCACCTACCTGATGTCCTCCTTATATTGGCATGGTCCAACATGTTCACCTACCTGATGTCCTCCTTATATTGGCATGGTCCAACATGTTCACCTACCTGATGTCCTCCTTATATTGGCATGGTCCAACATGTTCACCTACCTGATGTCCTCCTTATATTGGCATGGTCCAACATGTTCACCTACCTGATGTCCTCCTTATATTGGCATGGTCCAACATGTTCACCTACCTGATGTCCTCCTTATATTGGCATGGTCCAACATGTTCATCTGAGATCCAAACATTGTAATGTAGCTCTCAGCATGTGTCTGATTCAGGAAAACTCCTTCATGCAGAGAGGCCATTGGAAACTCAGCAAAGTTTGACAACCTTACACAAGAATTTTACATCATAAGATAATCTCAACATCAAGACTATTAGCAGAATACTGCATGAAATATATTTTTTATGTATTCTTGTGCTCAATCTCTATAAAAATATACCTTTCTATTAAAAAAAATATCTTAATATTCATTTATTTAAACGTGGTACAAGTCCAGATACAGCAAGACCCACCCCTCTCCACTTTTTTCTTCAGCAACCTCCACAAAGGTCAATGTATATTGCTTCTGACCCTGTAAGTAAATAGGCTTCAATGGATCCATTTGGAAAACACACTGGAACAAAATTAAAGGTTTTCACTTTAAAAATTAATTGGCATTTGAAAAGAACACTCAACAACAATAAAAACAACACACACTAACTATACTCTTCAAGAAATAATGATCAGAATCTTGCAATTAATATTTTATTGATCAGTTCCTTTATTGATAGAAAGTGATGGATTATCCATAATTGAAGCCTCATTTATTTTATTATTACAATTAAACATTTAATTTTTATATATAAGTATATATATATATAATATATATATATATATATATATATATATATATATATGCGTGTGTGTGTGTTAAATAATTGTTTATGTGATCTTTAATATCCATTTATTTTAATAATATAAAGCAAGGATAAAACACCCAAATGAAATATGTTTTAAAATTGCAATAAAAAACAGCTACCTCAGCAATGATGTATTTATTTCCAAGTACAGCATCGCAAATCTTTTGCATCAACTCCCCTTTATGTGACTGAATTGTGTCTGGGTCCCAAAATTCAAGAAGCCACTCCTTCTCAGTTTCAGAAACAGAAGTCTGCACTGGAACATTCAAGCCTGCAGATAGAAAAACAAATTGTCAACAGTTTAGATAAAACCATGTTTTCTGGCCAAATTTAAAAGGCTTATGCACTTGACAACATCATTTCTAAATATCGCAACTACTTTTGTTTTTATCTTTAATTTTCCATTTTAAAATAGGGCTGCGGAAATTAACAATTAATCGTACACATTTTTATGAATATTTATAATATTTTTTTTCTCCCATTGATTAATAAATTATTTTTTGTTACTTACATACTTTTCTCTTGTATTATTATTATTTATTTAGACGTGCATACGTAAACAAAAAGGTTTTTTCTTCCTTATTTCTTGCATAGCAGAACGAATTTACTGTGTTACGTCACAAAATTTTAGACCCATGGAATTACTGTGACTTAACTGATTTCAGGAAATAATAAATCGCGACTTAACAGGAATTTATATATGCTCTATACAAATATAATTAATCGAAATTAATTTATTAAATTTTTTCCAGATTAATCGAACATAATTTGTTTTAATCAGTACCAGCCCTAATTCTAATACGAATTAAAGTTAAAGATATTTGAAGAGTTATTTTGATTTTCATTAGTTAACACGTTTTTAGATTATCCTATTTAACATGAACTGTCAAAAACAGTGGAACTCAGTTAACTTGACAACCTCATGAAATTAATTTTTTTCTAATGAATTGCCAAATCCCCTCTTTATCTAGTATTTTCTCATTAGTTATCTTGAATATTTTATGATGCTGAACCCTATAATCTCAAGCACTAAAGGGGATATATTTGCCACACAACATTGGTCATCTCAATCCCAATGACCCATGCCTGTTTAAAAAGACCACCTTATAATGAAATTGTGAAATTTTTCCACACACTCACAGTAGTAGACATCTTGACATACATTTCCATCCTAAATTTTAATTTTTTGTTTATATTTAAAATACCTATTTTTTAAATATTTTTTTAGTAAGTAAAGCCATATATGAGAACTAAATATTGACCAAAAAAATCATAAATAATGAGACTGAAATTAACAGACCAATCAAAATGTGATGTTTACTCTCACTAAGACTATCAACGTCAAGAATGACACTGTTTACAAATATGGAAACTGCCTGAAAAATCAACAAGATGTAAGACATGTAAAACAAAACAAAAAGAGATGAAATTTTAAAACTATGATAATAGGATGGGATTTTTATCCATTATTTGGATTAAAATAATAAATACAAATGTAATTATACAAGGCATTCCTAGATTACCTAACAGCATAATTTTAGTCAATCATTAATAGATCATACATTCTCAGTAAGTTTTAAGAGTAATGCTTTGTTTAATGAAGACATTTCGTGCATACCTCATCTAATCTTTTTCCTGTGATAAGGAACTCAAGTCTATACTGGGCAATATGTACTTGTCTATAGAATGACCCATGGAAGATGGCTGCCCCAACAAGAGCCACCATTACCTGATTCTGAATACAATATTGATGAAGATTTTTAAATTATTAATGGTGAAAAGCATAATTTCCCCATTTCATTTCTTTCTCTGAACAATGTTTAGAAAGACCACCTCCAATTAGAATTTGCTAGCAGCAAAATTGAATGGAAAGATTTTTAGCCTTTTAACTCTTGAACTTGATGCAAAATATGATTATATTATTCTGATTAAAATTAAAGTCCAACAATTATTAGTCTGACATGGAAATGTAGCAAAATGTATCAAAATTAATTTTTTTAAAATCCTACTGAGTATCCTTCTTTCTGGTACAAGTCATTGTAAGATGGTGTGATATTATCAGACAACCATCGATATCTGTTCATCATTGTTGTGTCCACTACTCTAAGTATGCTGCGTAGACCCCAGACAGGGCCTCCCTCCTGCGTTGTGAAGAGGTCCAGAAGTTGAGACTCTCTGAGAGGCACAGCTAAAAAATGGGTTTTTTAAAAATGGGAAGAATAATTAAGTAGCCAATGTTAATAACTGGAGATTTTAACAATTCTAATTTACATTATCAAAGCTTAAATAAATAGAAACAATTCTATGTTTTAATGAAATATTCCATCATCACAAAATAAATAAATAAATGATGGGTAATATCTATTCCATTTATAAACTTAGATAAAAAAATTAAGTTAAGATGAAAAATATTTAAAACTAAATGAACCAAAATGAAATGAACAAGGTCCAACTCACTTAGTGAGTATTCTATTTTATCATCTTTCACTTTATCTGTGTGAAATCTGAAAATTGATTACCATATAAGCCAACTTAAAATTTCAATTTATATTAAAATGAATTCTATGCCTTATGATACATGATTGTAGAAAAATGTATTTAAACTTCCAACTGGCAGGATTATGGTAAAAATGAAAAACATTATGTATTGTTTAAGGAAACAAAATGGCGTTAACTTACATTATTGATTCATACAATGAAAACCTTTCAGTAATTACTTTTTTTTTGCAGCAGCAGACCTGGAGCTTTAAGTTAAAAATTAATGCTTAAAAATATATTTTTTTGGCTATATCTTTAAAAAGTAATAAATCTATACTTATTATTGTATAAAAACACAAACTTTTCCATAAATGGCCTAAGACGCACAGCAAAGCCAGGGTAAGGATTATAAGGAAGTTCATCACGGCTCAGCAACTTATGAAGCAAACTTTTAAATTGGCTTTCAATGCCTGTAGCGTTGAGGTAATGGCGAACAACATTTATGGTCACAGCTCCAACAGGCCCTGGTGGTGCTTCCAATTGTTCTCGAGGGACTCCGTCAAGGGGCTGTTATTGATAAAAATATATAAATAATTCAAAAAAGCAAATGTTCAGTCTTTTTAACACGACAAAATTTGAAATTTTTTGTGTGCTTTTATAATAATATTGACTATTTCTTTATCTGAGTTTTTAATAAGGTATAACTTAAATCATTATTCCTGAGTTATCATTAAAAAAAAACAACAAATATGTAAATCAGTTGAAATCATTAGTGTTAGTGGAGCACAAATGAGGGGTATATTATTAGAATTAAATATTGTTGCACCTGTGGTCCCTTGTCTGAAATATCTGCTGCACTTGACATTATAAATTAAAATGTTTCATGAACAAATTCTCTCAGGAAACTTTTTAAAGCATTCTTGAAGTGTGACAGCTCCCTGTGACCTGTTGTTGATTGGATTCATAGTAAAATTTTTATTGGTGTAGATGACATGCAATGTCCCCTCTAAGGTTAGCTTGTCTATGTGCAGAATAAAAAAACTTGTGTGCAAAGTTGCACAGCATCCATTTTTTGTTCAATATTTTACCAAATTTACTGCGTTGTAATTGTAAACTGCTGCACAGCGTCAGCCAGATATCTGCGCAGCCGCGAAACCCCGCAGCTTAAAGGGAACATTGGTGACATGGTAAACATTTGTTGTGAACATTTAATTAACTACCCAAATCTCTTAGTGCTAATAATAATAATATTGTTATTATATGGCATTCGAATGCATGGATTTAAAAAAAAAGTTACTTTTGGGGCTGCGGAAATTAAAGATTAATCGTTAAAAAATTCAAAGATTAATCGTTAAAAAATTCAATCGATTAAAATTAATTTGATCGATTAAAATTCAATTAAAATTTAAGAAAATATTTCTAATTTTTTTTCCCCCCAATTTATTAATATTTTATATTTTTTGTTAACTACATACTTTTCCCCCATGCCCATATTATTATTATTTATTTAGACGGGCATACGTAAACAAAAAGGTTTTCTTCCTTATTTCTTGCAAAGCAGAACAGGTTTGCTGTGATACATCACAACATTTGGGAGCCATGGAATTACCAGGACTTAACCGATTATGCAAAATAATGAATCGCCACTTAATAGGATCTATAAATGCGTAATATAAATATAATTAATCGAAATTAATCTATAAAATTTTTCATAGATTAATTGAACAACATTTTTTAATCATTACCAGCCCTAGTTACTTTATAACTTATAACTTTTATAAAAAAAATTATCAAGACCAAGACTGCAGTCTCTAGTAAAGAGGCCCGTTCTTTTACAGTTTATATACCTCTACTCATTACACTACACAGTCCTGGAATGTTTAAGTTAGGTCTATAGTGTCTATAGTCTATAGTCATAGGCTACTAATACTAATACTACTACTACTATAGTCTATAGTCTATAGGGAAGTATGGATAGGGCAACGTTTAAGGCTAATTAAGTAAAGTATATGAATGCATAGTTCTTGTAACTTAAAAGTTAAATTATAAAAATAAATTATGGCAAACTGCCGGGCACGCTTTAACTTTAACTTTAACTTCTACTTCTATTACTATTACTAAAATTACTTTACTTTAAATTAATTTTAACTTAAAAAAAATATTAATAAAATATGAAATAATAATTTATTAGATTTTAACTTTATAATTAAAACATGTCTTAAATCCTGCTGTTATTTTTAAAAATTATACCTAAAACATCTGGATTACTTTATATTCTTTACACTGGGACTCGCCTTGCTTTTTTTATTTAAGGGCTAAGCCTAGATAAATTAAATAGTTTCCGTATCAATGGTAAACAAACAGTTAATAGGAAATTAAATAATTTTTTCGATTTTTTAATTTTTAATAATTTTGTTTAGCTAATTATTCTTAAACAATAAAATCTAGCAGAATAAGCAAAAAATTCAACGAAAAGCCTAAATAACTCTATATATCACATAGGTATGTTGGATTTTGAAGAATTTATTGAAGATTTATAAGTGACGTAGAGTTGTAATAAATTTAGATATTGTAATTCACCGATTTAAAAATAAAGCTTAACTTTAGCTCTTCTGCAGTAAATTTAAATTTGTTAGCAGTAAAATTAAAAACCTTCACGAAATAACATTGCGATACGAATTTAGAAAAACAAAACAACATGGAGTTTCACGACGAAGAAGAATCTGAAGAGCAGCCTGCTCAAAAGCCAAAAATTATCAAAAGTGTTTTAAAAGATACAAGTGATAAAAGATTAATTGTAGTTCTTGAAAAAGCATCACTAGAAACAGTAAAGGTAACTTCAATCTATATACATATTTCTCCTAAACGACCATCCATGTGAATGTGCAAATGAAAATGAGCATGCCCAGCGGGAACAATTTTTTATTTTTAAAAATGTTTGTTTATGCCCGTTCTCTTCCCCCTTTTTCCAACAGGACTAAGGCTGTTAAAACAATAATCAGATTTGGGCTGATTCAGACTTGTCCGACCGTGACGTCACATTGACGCTACCGGTTGCTGGCCAAGAGTTGCTTCCTTTGAATAATGTTCTTCTTTCTGTTTTAAAAACTGGGGAGGGGTCTAACTCTAAGGGGAACACCTCCCCTTAAAAATTATTAGATACAAATAAAAATTAAAATAAAAGCGGGGTGGGGTTTGGGGAGGGATAGCAACAAAGATGGCGGCTGGAAATGACCTCATTTTGGCCTGGTCGGAGTAGTCAATTTTTACCCAGATTTGAAAGCGACAATCTGTTTTAAATTTCCCAAACCGATAATCGAATTTGATTCGGCCGGATTTATGAAGTGAAATCTGGCAGGAGCCGAAGCTGGATTTGTAAAAATTGCCGGATTCCAGATTTGCCGGAGCCTGAGCTAAAATTAATATATATTTTATCGCAAACCCGGCAAGCCAGATTTGGCCAGATTTATGAAGCCTATTTCTGCCGTAGCCGGATTTGTAAATATGGCTGGATTCCGGATTTCCTGGAGCCACAGGCAAAATCCGGTACACCTCTAATTTCTATGAAGTCAGCTATGAAACGATCATTGGTTTAAAATCGGAGTTACATAGCAATACGCAATTAACAACCCTAAACATGACAAACCCTCGCTAGGGTCGGCCAATCACAGTTTATGTTTAAGAGATGGTAGTGATAAGGGGGGGGGGCGGGTAACAACAACCTCAGTGCCCATGTCTCCACGTTTACTCGCTATTTTTTCATTACTTCGTGGTGCTCAGCGGTGCCACCGCTCCGGTTTATCCCGGAATTCCGGATTCATGAAGCTAAATATTTTTATTTTCCGGACTCGCGAGTTTTTTATTTTGCTCTTTCCAGATTTGCGAGGGTTTTTTATTTTGCTCTTTCCGGATTCGCGAGGGTTTTTTCTCGCTCTTCCCGGATTTTCCGGATTTGCGAGTTTAGTTTTTCAAATTTGGCTTCTGCGGTTAAAAGGAGGGGGGGGGAAGTCATAACGTGCGGCGCAGAAAGCCTATTCAGTTCAGTGAGATGCGGACTCGCTATAAATAGGACTGGTACCGTGACTGTGACCTCTCCCTTCCTTTTGCTAGCATCTCATTGTCGCGCGATCGCGCATCGTTCTGCGCATATCAACAATATACGGAAAAACTTAGACAAAATAATTGAATGGATCGCACCCAGTTTGAATCGGAATTTTGTGCTTGACGTCAGTTTTCTAAAAAATAATTTAATTTTATCATAGAGTACAACAGATGTGTGCTTTCGGATGACCGTTTTACGGTTTATAAATACTAACATGGCATTAGGAGGTTTTTCGTCTTCTTACTTTTAGTAAAAGTTTGTTTGTTGATTTCATTATGATTATAAATGTCTGAACCGCTTTCGTTTTAGCATGCATTAATTATTGGGAAAAAGAAGAAAAAATGATTGCAATTGCGGTTTGCATCTAAACTGCCTGGGTTGGAAAAAACATTAATATTTCATTATTTTTTTCCCCATGATATTTTAAAAAAAAACAACTTAATGCCTCTACTACGTACAGATAAATAATTTTTAAAAAAATAGGCCTACGACTTTTAAGTTTAAGGACTTTGTGCTTTGGCAATACTAAATAATCATTTTCACTGCTTCTGCTACTTCTCTTTTAGTAATTAAAATTTAAATAATTATCTAATAGTTGCAATAGTACTAGTTAGTAGTAATTGTAATTTAATGTAATTCTAACCAAATCTAAATTATAGTTATACTATACTATTCATTTTCATTAGTCCTCTAACTCTAGTGCCTCTACTCTTACAAATTAAACAGCATAAGTAATAGATAAAGGCCTATGCCTATAGTCTAAAGACTATAGACAATAATAGTTATTAAATTATGAACCTACTATAAACTATAATTTATGTAATAAATGTATTGAGTTAATTTCAAAACAAGCCCATAAAAATAAAATGGCATAAAACAAAGAAATAAAATTCAAAGTAATAATAATGTATTTAATTTAGTTATCATATTATAATATATAAATAATATGAAATATTAGTGTAAGTTATTGTAAGGGAATTCCATATTATATGCATGTTTCTATTGCCTGGCATATGCATATATATTATATACTAGAAAAATACCCGCACTTTGTAGCGGGAGTGTGCTGACCCTTTATCCAAGTATTAGTTGCTGGTTATTACAATTTTTATTTGCCAAGTTAAATTTCAGATTCATCTATTTAGTTAAAATCTTATGAGAAACAGAGATATGCCATTTTACAGCGGGAGTTGTTTTCCCTTAATGCAGTGCCTTTTAACATAACCTTACTATTTAAAAGATATGATTGATTAAATAATGATTCTTGCCGACTATAATAACTAAATTTACAATTTCATTCCCACTTGTACAAAATTAACATAACTTATAGGTTTTCTGAAAGAGCTCTACCACCCTCGTCACTCAAAAATTTAATATATAATTACGAAACTGCATTGTAGCACAATTGTAAGTTATATAATATTTGTAACCATGTCTATGTGATAAAGAACATGTGGCACTATCCCTTTAAAAGGCAAAAGCTAAGTGACTCATAGCGCAAATAAACAAAATTATAAATGTACTTTCTAAAATACTTTTTTTTTAAAAAACAGTCGTATTAAAATGATATAAAAAAATCTGCACACCATATTTAGACAATATAGAAAGCTGGCCGCATAAAATAAAGTCTTGTTATAAAGTAAATGTACTGGACCAAAATAACTCCTCCTTTTGACGAATTCATAATTGTTGTAACAGGGAAATAATATTTAACATTTTTTATGTCTCTATATTTTACGGTTTATAAGCAATGTGTATAATTTCAAAAAGGAATCTTTTTTTTTGTTCCCTATTTCGGATAAGGCATAATATTTTGTAAATTACAGTATATTCAATGCACACACACACACCAGATTGTATATCTGAAAAATAAAAAAAAATGAAAAAAAAAGATTCAACCGTCTGTTAATAAGCGCATCTTAAAAATGATTAAAAGGCAATTTTAGAAATGGCCTATGCTATTCTGAATACAAAGGAATGAACATAAAAAACATATTCAATTCGCAATTCATATTAATTAAGCGTTTTCAGGATCACTTCATTAAATTTAGTCAACTTTTGTTATTACGTTCGGTAGCGAAAGTTTATAATGTATAGTGTATATAAAGCTTAAGTAAACTCTTTTAAAGTGTAAGTTTATTTGACATAGGCCATCACTTTCAACATAAAATGAACGCGCTACATCTATGGGTTTTAATTAAATGTCGAGTTATGAATTCAATTTTAATTAATCCCAATTTTATTCATTGCATGTAAAATATTAATACAATGCATCGTGAAAATAATTGAAATAAAATAATTTAAACGCATATGTAATATATAAAAGCTCAGTTGATATGTTTGTTTTTTTTCTATTTTAATTTTAAAAATAGACAACTAAACCTAACCCAGACCCTAAAACTGAAACTACAACCTTAAAAAAAAAGACTCGATCAAAACTCAAACCTCCACTTCACACTTAGATTTCAAGAATCTAATGCCCTAACCCTGAGACCACAGAAGCTCATGAATCGTATGAATTTTTAAAAATCTTTTATCAAATCGGCAAATAGTCACATTACCAGCCAAAAACATTTGCGTATGACGCTAAGAATCATGGGAAATATCTGTCTATAATGCCCAGCGTTATACGGAGATATCTCCGAATAATCACTTCGAAATTATAAATTTAAATCTTTTTAAAAAAGTACATTATAAGCTTAAAACTAGGTCATAATGTTTTATTTTGTTCAAGGTTGGACAGAAGTATGAATTACTCTGTTGTGATAAGCACAAAAATGTTGGAAAGCGTATCAAGAAGGATATTTCAACTTGCCGACCCGATATCACTCACCAGTGCTTACTTATGCTGATGGATTCTCCCCTGAACAGAGCTAATCTTTTGCAGGTATTATTTTCTTTTTTATCTGTGATAGTTATGGAGTCAGTACTTCTGACACCATGTAGTAGTTATGGTCTTGATCCTTGGTCAACTTCTCACACTCTATTAGTTTATCATGCAATAGTCTAACTGCAAGAAACAAGACATCAACAGCTTGTGGTCTGTGTAACTACTGTCTCTTTAATCACCTGTACATTACATTTACAGCCATTCTCTATGAGTTCACAACATCGCACGATTTCACTTCACAATACAAATCACGAGCTCCATACTCAGTCAAGTTAACTCGCACGTTCATACTATGTCAACACAACGACACGTCTCTTACTTTAATCGACTGAAAGTGTATTATAATAATGTAAATAGATGAAGCATAGTTAATAATTTGTCTGCTGTAGGAGATAGATGAAATATTATTCAATATCTTTTTAAATCAGCCTCAAGTTTTCTATTATATGCAATAATTGCATTGTAATTTTGCAATTAAATTTTTCAGACTAGCTGGGAAATCATTATTCTCACCTATGAATTGTTGAAATGTGCTTACACTTTTCAAATTGACAGGTGTACGTTAGAACAGAAAAAAATGTTTTGATAGAAATCAACCCCCAGACTCGAATACCTCGAACGTTTGATAGATTTTGTGGCTTGATGGGTAAGCTTATATTTATAACATTTTCAGATTTGTTTATTTTCTTTTTACTTTTAAGTAAGTCATTTATTTTTATGCTAAGTTTTTTTGTAATGGATGTGGTTTCTAAAAATAACTTTCAATTTATTTTTCAACTTTAAATTAGTTGTATTGTAAGAGCAAAGAAATAATTTATTGGGTTGAGTTTAAAAAGTTTAATTGTTAAGGAAGATGTGACAGCTTAGAAAGGAGAGGGATTTTCACACTGAGCTGTTTTGGGAAATAGTTGAAAACTATGGTACGTGAATAAGGCTGTGACTAAAATGTGTTTTTTCTGTGCACTTGCACTTTTATCATTTTATTTTAAGTTCAACTTCTTGACAAGCTCAGCATAAGGGCAAGTGATGGTCCTCAAAAACTGTTGAAGGTAGGATTGATGTCAAATGTATTGCTATGATATAGGAGTAGCTAAAAACAAAATAATTAATGTCTTCTACAAAATCTTTAAAAAAAACGAACAAACAAAATCTTTATTAATTGCTGAAATTATATTTTTTAATATTTTGTAAATTTTTTCAGTCTTCTTAAATATTATGTGTCAACAAATGCCCTAGATCTGTGCAAGTTGTTATACCTGTTACATAAATTTTAATAACTCGTATACCTAAAAGACTTTTTAGACACACATTATTTTATCCTTGTCAACAGGTCATCAAAAACCCAATAAATGACCACTTGCCCACTGGTTGTCCCAAATATGCTATGTCTTACAGTGCTGAACAGATAATCAATGTCAGAGATCATGTTCCAAAGGATGGTCCAGCTGTCTTTGTTATTGGGGCAATGGCTCATGGAAGTGTAAGTCAATGATAGAATTTAAATAGGATTGGAAATAGTTGCAGTTGTTAACATTGATTTCACCATTAACCTAATTAATTGACATTACTGATAAATGGGCCTCATTGCAGGGGCACATGTATTTGGCAGACATGTGCTTTGAATCTGTCAACGGTAATAAATTATAGTATTATAGGTATTTATGTTTGATAAATGAAACTTGGAAGTGGATTTTAAAAAGAAATGAGCATTTAAAAAAAAATCCGTATAATGGTTGGAGAAATTTTTTTATTTTGGCTAAAAAAATAAACAGATATGTAATTAATTTGACACTGAGATAATGTCACAAAAAATAACAAAAATTTACCCATTGAAAAAAGCACATCAGTGCCTAACAGTAGAGATTTTGGCATGCTTGATTATGGACATTTTATTTACATTGGTTAGCATTTTCTGAAATTCATTGGCTCATTAAAGAGTATTATTTACATCTCTCAAGCATTGCTTATAAGTTATTAATGAAAATAATAAAATTTTCAGATAAATCCAGATTACACAGAGAAGACATTTTCAATCAGCAACTATCCTTTGTCTGCAGCCATCACATGTTCTAAAGTCTGTAGCGCATTTGAAGAAGTTTGGGGAATCCAGTAACAAATAAATTTTTATTTATTTAACTCTCATTTGTTTTTATTTTTTTAAAAACTTTTGATAGAAACTGGGACAAATAATTTCCTCAAATTCTTCAAAGTAGGAGTATACAAACAAACACACACACCTTTTTGATAAGTGCCTATAGAATGACCTGGTGGTATCAAAAGCTTGAAAGAATTGAACCTGATTGTGTTTTTATTTACCCTGACATTTTTCGTTAAAAAAGTTAATATATTTATGAAATTAAAACAATGCAGTGTAATGTATACTTATAAGTATTATAAGGTTAAATAAACTAAACCCTGGCAGATTGATATCTAACAGTAAATTTTAAAAAAATACACACTTAAATGAAAACAATGAACTTATTAACTTAATACTAGAGCAAATGAAAGTAAACTATAAGTGAAACTATTTATTTACTCTAACAAATGAGATAGATGAATACTAATGAAAAATATTAATATTAACACAAATTCCCACTTACAATGAGAAAATTATACGAATTTAATACACATACTAACTTATAAAGAATGCATGAAGGTAAATATCCACAATAATAAAGAAGGAATGAAGGCAAATACATCAAACCGACACACAGTAAGGTATCGTCTTAAATGTGTTGAAACAAACCAATGCTGACTAAATTTTGAACACTGGCAAATTAATAGCAATCTAATCAAATTTCTTAAAATAGAAAATATGAATCTTGAAGTTTGGAAATGTCTGGGGTTTTATGTAAACTAAACTGATTCTTCACTGTGGCTGTACTTGTGAAAATTTAACATTCTCATAAAATAAATACATCAGTAGTGTTGTGTTTTTTTGTTTTTTTTTAAATGATAAAAATGACATAATTACAATGATGGCAATGAGCTATGGTTCTACAAGGTATACAAGCTATTTTCCACTACAAGGTATCCAATGATCTCTTGTACTATATAGAGATGTAATACCCTATTGTATTGCCAGGTTAGCAATGATCTATTACGCTACTGATCATCGGACCAGATGTAAACCTTATTTGAAAAGAAAAATTGCTTAATATAATCTTTTATCACTGGCATACTTGGCTGTTTGTGGTTGCTAGATGTCTGAAGATTTTTGATTCATCAATCAGTGACCGTTCAAGAAATATCATACTCTTTGTTTAAATTTTAAGTTACCATTGCTAAAATACTTGTAAAACTTCATGAACTATTAAAAAAAAATCTAAGTCCCTTTTTTTTACCCGATAATCTCAAAACTAAACAGTATAGAGTAGTTGAGACTATGATCACATGATTTAAAAGATAAATTTATTTTCTAGCCTTAAATTAGGGCCTAATTTTTATAACGCCCATATTGTACATTTAAGTTGTACATATCCATTGCAGATCTGAGCTGTACATATCCATTGTATTTATGAGTTGTACATATCCGTGGAAGATCTAATTTATAAATAACCATTTAACACCTCAGTAGTACATGTAATTATAAATTGCATGAAATGACTGTGGTGTCAGTAGTTAGCACATTGTGCTAATAGTTTGTTCTTTAGCACCTAGTGTTACATTCAATACTGTAGCTTTTGATTTTAGCACTTGGAGCTCACTACCTTAGCACACACCTTCTCTCATAATTCAGTCGCTGATGGTAAATTGGCAGGTTCATCGAGTGTTTAACGTGTACATACTCTTCAGAGCAGAGCAGGGTATTTTAAATATGTCTTTGTCAGGCAAGGCGTAGTTGTACTTGTGGAACATTGACGGTGAGACGCACTGCCCCATATCCTTGAACTGAGTCCTGACGACAGACTCCGTGTTTCTTGGCACTGGGTAAGACCGGCCATTCAGTTCAGCCTTGCCCAGTGGGAAAATGTCTGATTTCTTGTTGAGAAGATTCTGTATGTTGTAATCAGTCATGGCCCAGATGTGCGTGTCGTCCTCAGTGAAAAAGAAAAGGTCGAGGAATGGGAACTTGTGCTGAGGAGGTGAAGGAGATTCTGGTCAAATTTTTGTTAACATCACGGTAACCTGGGTAACAATATAATTATTAATTTATAAAATAAACATAACAGTGATGATTTCAATAGATAATAAAATATAAATAAATGAAGATATCTTGGAGTCAAAGCCAGTGGTGTCAAAATTACGGCCCGCGGGCCAAAGGTAGCCCGCGATGCAATGTTAACTGGCCCGCGGCCTCATCTAAAATAATTAATTGACTGACTTATTATTTCTGTATCGACATTATATTTTTAAAAAAATTTGAAATTTTCTGTACTGTTCTGAGTGCGTCAAATCTATATCGTTTTATTTTTCAACAACGTGGACATGGATTTTTAAAAACCCAATGAAGTTATATGCTGTTAAGTGTACGAAATGTGTTGATGGCCTACGGTAAAAATTGATGAAGTCATTTGGTAATATTTTTTTTGCCGACTCAGAGTCGAATATGGCGTCGGTGGACTTAAAATTTTTTAATTTCCCTGTTGACAAGAAACACAGCAAATCATTTACTGATGGCGAGTTTGTAAAAGAATGCTTAATGAAAATTGTTGAAAATATCTGTCCCGAGAAAAGCAGGTGTTTGCCAATGTTTGCCTGTGACGCAACACTGTGGCTCACAACACTGTGGCTCACAACACTGTGGCTCACAACACTGTGGCTCACAACACTGTGGCTCACAACACTGTGGCTCACAACACTGTGGCTCGCAGAATTGAAGAACATCTGACATTAAGAGACATTTAAATTCAAAAGCAGAGAAATTTGACTTTTTTCGAAAGCCTGTGATGAAAGCACTGATGCATCTGACACTGCCCAGCTTCATATTTTTTTAGAGCAGTTAATGATGAAATGTGTGTGAGTGAAGAATAATTGACCTTCCGGGTCTTAAAGACCAAACAAGGGGAAAAGATTTTCTTGTGCTCCGTTTGTTCTGATGTCAATGAGATTAAGCTACCAAGGAAACAATATCTGGAATTATTACTGATGGTGCTGCTGCCATGATTGGTGAGCACACTTTACTAGCAACACTTGTCTGTAACAAAATCAGTGAAGAGCATGGCAAAGCTTTTAAACTTCACTATATCATTCACCAACAAGTTCTTTGTCACAAAAATCTTAGATGTGATAGTGTCATTAATCCAGTGATCAGTGATAAAAGCTATAAACTCTATTGGCTCTAAAGCACTGTCCCCAGTTTCATCCAGGGAGAATACAGAGATGTTGGGTATCACAATGATGTAAGATGGCTCAGTCGGGGGACAGTGCTTAGCGCTTCTACTCACTTAAAAAAGAAATTGGGCAATCCATGAAAGATAAGGAATAACCAATTCCACAACTATCTGATACTGCTTGACTGGCAGATATTGCAATTTTAGTTGATTGGACAAGACATCTAAAAAATCTTAACAGAAATCTTCAAGGGCACAATGTAGTTGTAAGCCAATTTTATTCACCTATCAAGGCCTTTGGGAACAAGCTGCAACTTTTTCAAAGGCAACTGTCTCAAATCCAGCCTAATACCACACATTTCCTCTCACCAATCATGACAAGTTTTCCATAAACTAAGCTTCATTGAGCTAATTGAGAGGTATATCACATCCCTGGCAGATGAATTCAAAGATGCTTTCAGGGCTTTGCAACTTTTGAAAAGAAAATCATGTCTTTTTCTACACTTTTCTTTGTTGACCCTGATAATGCTCCAGGCAATCTGCAGCTGGAACTCATTGAGTTGCAAAGTGATGCTGAATGTCACAGACAACAACAACATTGTCTCATTGACTTTTACAGTCAACTGGATAAAGAGAGATTCCAAGAGATTCAAACATTTGTTAGGAAAATGCGCAGCTAGTTTGGCTGGACATACTTGTCTGAGCAGACATTTTAATTTATGAATTTTAACAAGAACTGTGTGAGGACATGAATAAGTGACTCTCACCTGTGTGCTATCATATGTATCAAAACCAGTGTCATTGAGCCTGACCCCTGACCTCACCAATTTACTGCATTCAATATCTCAGTATCAACATTCACTTTAAATTTTTGAAATAAAAACTTCTCAACCTGTCATTTTTGTTTATTATTTTAATCCGGCCTGCGAATATCTTTACTTCAAGGAATATGACCCGCGAATATCTTTACTTCAAGGAATATGACCTGCGAATATCTTTACTTCAAGGAATATGACCCGCGAATATCTTTACATCAAGGAATACGGCCAGTGAATATTTCTACATCAAGGAATATGGCCCGCGAATATCTTTACATCAAGGAATATGGCCAGTGAATATTTCTACATCAAGGAATATGGCCCGCGAATATCTTTACATCAAGGAATATGGCCCGCGAATATCTTTACATCAAGGAATATGGCCCGCGAATATCTTTACATCAAGCAATATGGCCCGCGAATATCTTTACATCAAGGAATATGGCCCGCGAATATCTTTACATCAAGGAATATGGCCCCACGAATATCTTTACATCAAGCAATATGGCCAGTGAATATCTCTACATCAAGGAATATGGCCCGTGAATATCTTTACATCAAGGAATATGGCCAGTGAATATCTCTACATCAAGGAATATGGCCCGTGAATATCTTTACATCAAGGAATATGGCCAGTGAATATCTTTACATCAAGGAATATGGCCAGTGAATATCTTTACATCAAGGAATATGGCCCGCGAATATCTTTACATCAAGGAATATGGCCAGTGAATATCTTTACATCAAGGAATATGGCCAGTGAATATCTTTACATCAAGGAATATGGCCAGTGAATATCTTTACATCAAGGAATATGGCCAGCGAATATCTTTACATCAAGGAATATGGCCAGTGAATATCTCTACATCAAGGAATATGGCAGGTGAATATCTTTACATCAAGGAATATGGCCAGCGAATATCTTTACATCAAGGAATATGGCCCGCCATGCAAAAATTTTGGACGCCCCTGGTGTAAGCCAAATATTTATCTTAAAAAGACCCCAAATAAATTATTAAATATTTTTTTTTAAGAATGATGATCTCTGGCGCTAGAAATGGCTTACATACTATGCAGAGCTTCTAGCAGCAAAGTGTTGACTTTGGAAATAGTTTTGAAATCAAAGCCTTGACTTTGGAAATAGTTTTGAAATCAAACAGGACTTGACATAGTTGGAACACATTTCTGTGGCTTTACCTGTGGACTGTTTCTTATCCTGATGGCATTTGATGGGAAGAACTTCCAGTGCATGAAGTCTGTTAAAGTCAAAGTGAAGCCAGCCACACAACAAAGAGTTGCCTTAATCTCCTTCCATTGGCTGCCGTTCAAGGCCACATCGATGTCATCGTCCCAAGGAATGATGCCTTGGTTTCTAAATAAGAAAAAAAAGATGTTCAGTTCTAACATAGGGATAGGTTCTAACACATGAAACCAGCACAATCCAGAGATATAGGAACATAGTTCTGATGTATGGGTGCACAGCCATGACATACTGGTGCATAACTTTGACATATACTTGTGCATAAACAGGCTATACTCGTGCATAGCCCTGATATACTTGTGCATAAACAGGATATACTTGTGCATAGCCCTGACAAACTGGTGCATAAACAGGATATACTGGTGTATAGTCCTGGTTTACTGGTGCATAATCCTGACAAACTCATACTGTTTCATTGCACTTAAATATAAATATAACTGCAGAGGTTCATGTGATTTAAAGTCCATAGATTCGAGAAGCTACATTGATAATTCTTAAACAAAATACGCATCTCAATGTTGTTTAATATATTTGCACATCACAAGAGACATTCTTGAAAAGAAAACGTTCATTACTTGAATGAGTGTTTTATCAAGCAAAATTTTAGATTACAGTAAGTCAGTAACATCACTGGGTGTGTGTGGGAGTTTTTTTCTAGCTGCCGTTGATGGCGTATCCTAATTATTTCATAATGCTCACGGGAATGCTACGGGAAACTTTACCATTACACATAAGGTCTGACCTGCAGCAACTAATGGCAGTTAACGTTTTAAAAAAAATTCCCGCCATGCTGACCTTACTATTCCTAATAGAGTTCCGTCCACCAAAAAGTAGGTCAGGCCTGCTACGTCCAGAACTTCTGCCAGGACGTCCAAGGTAAACAAAAGGTCAATCTTCTCCTGTCTGTTCAGGAGAGGTAAGAACGGCCAAAGTTCTTCTTTGTGCAATAGAGTATCTGAAAATAAAAACACACAACAAAAACGAGTCTTTGGATTTTATTTGTAGGACACCTTTTGTCATTGGCACCATGCCCCAGCAGAATTGTGAGCCCCGAGCAGGATTGTGTGCCCCAGTCGGTCTACGGGTCCCAGGTAAGATTGTGTACCCAGAAAGATTGTGTACCGCCATTAGATTGTGTGCCCCCGCAGGCTTATGTGACTCCTGTAGGATTGTGTACCGCCATTAGATCGTGTGCCCCCGCAGGCTTATGTGACTCCTGTAGGATTGTTTACCGCCATTAGATCGTGTGCCCCCGCAGGCTTATGTGACTCTTGTAGGATTGTGTACCGCCATTAGATCGTGTGCCCCCGCAGGCTTATGTGACTCCTGTAGGATCGTGCAACCAAGTCGAATTATGTGTACCCAGCAGAATTGTGAGTCCCAGCAGGGTGTGTCCCAAGCAGGATTGTGTGTCACAAGCAGGATCGAGTGTTCCAAGTAGGATTTTGTGTCCCATGTAGGATTGTTTGTCAAAAGTAGGATTGTGTGTCCCATGCAGGATTGTGTTACCAGCAGACTTGTGGCCCATGAGGGATTGCGTACCTTGTGAAAATTATGTGTGCCCCTGGCAGGATTTATTGTTAGGCAATTTCGGGAACACTATAGTGTATTTATTTATTTTTAACTTTCCGCATGAAAAGTATTTACTTTATTAATTTCATAATAAACAAACGACTATTAGAAAGAACGATTATCAATTTTTTTTTCCTTTTAAAACTTGACAAAATGTTGGAATAAGCTAAAGAAGTAGAAACAACAATTATTGCTGGAGCTAATGATATCAACATCAGACTGGAGCTAATGATATCAACATCAGACTGGAGCTAATGATATCAGCACCAGACTGGAGCTAATGATATCAATATCAGACTGGAGCTAATGATATCAACATCAGATTGGAGCTAATGATATCAACATCAGACTGGAGCTAATGATATCAACATCAGACTGGAGCTAATGATATCAGCATCAGACGGAGATAATGATATCAACATCAGACTGGAGCTAACATCAACATCAGACTGGAGCTAATGATATCAACATCAGACTGGAGCTAATGATATCAACATCAGACTGGAGCTAATGATATCAGCATCAGACTGGAGCTAATGATATCAACATCAGACTGGAGCTAATGATATCAGCATCAGACTGGAGCTAATGATATCAGCATCAGACTGGAGCTAATGATATCAACATCAGACTGGAGCTAATGATATCAGCATCAGACTGGAGCTAATGATATCAGCATCAGACTGGAGCTAATGCTATCAGCATCAGACTGGAGCTAATGATATCAGCATCAGACTGGAGCTAATGATATCAGCATCAGACTGGAGCTAATGATATCAACATCAGACTTCGGAAGGAAAATCATGGCCGAGAAAGATGAAATAAACAACAAACAGTTCCATCTGCATATCGACAGGTTGTTCAATTCTAAGACGAACACAAGAAAACTATTGCATACTCAATTACCAAGCTTTAAATCTTCATAGTAATCCACACGCCTCCCTTCAATGTCCTCCCTTCGAGCTTTGGGCATGTACAGTTGTGGACAGCGGTCTGGACAAGTCCCTGTCTGGACGGGTTTAGCTTGACGGTGGATGTTGATGAGTCGGATGGTGCTGACGTCCATCCACGGGCCAGGCAGGACTCTAGACAACAACATGTTCCTGGTCGGTATGTGCATCGCGATGGTCAGTGCGATGGTGAGAAATACAACCGCTGACAGGACAAAGTATGGTAAGACTTTCAACAAATAACCTCCCCTGCAGGCACCGGATGTTTTGAAGAGTGCTCGGAAGTGGATCATCATCGTGTGACTGACGGCGTAATATCGACATCAGAGGAACCAAGTTTGTCTGTTACATCACTGTCATCATTCAGGGGCGCCCGTGTCCGATGTGGGAGAGTTGGTCGTCTGTGAACAAATAATTCATTGGGTTCTATGACCAGAAATTTCATAGAGGGAGATAGAGCTGGGGAAGGATGGCAAAGAAATAAAGAGAGAGAGAGAGAGAAGGAGACAGAGAGAAAGAAGGAGAAAGAGATAAAGTAAGCGAGAACAGTGAAGGAGAGAAAGAAGAAAGAGATAGAGAGAGAAAGAGAGAGAGGGGGGCGGGAAGGAAATAGAAGTATATTTTGATTTGTGTTTAAACGTAAATGACGTAAGCCGATTTTATCTGTGGTAATCCCCAACTGAGAGGCATCCGCATACGTTATGTCCCCATTGATAAATTCCACTATCTTTTTTAAGGCGACAATTTACAGATAAAGTGTTAGACTGTTAGACAGTGACAACAGTATAATGCAAATCCAAAATCTCTAAAGGCTATCATTGGACCACGGGCCAAATTTAGACAATGGTAGTGGCCAATAACATGCACTGTACAACTCAGTTGTGGAAAGATGCATTATGATGAAAAATGTTTAACATCTTTTTCCTTAATCTGAATACAGATATAAGTACAGTGGTACCTTGGTATACGTCTGCTTTGGTATAAGTCCAACTTGGTATACGTACTTTTTTGACGTGAAAATTTTAGCTTGGTGTACGATCTTTGTTTGGAATACGATCCGCTGTCCTAGAACTTATATCAGTAAAAATGACGCATGCGTAAGCACACCGCACACAACTGTAAGTACGGCAGTTGGTACATTTTATATTGCCGCACAATTTTGTGTTTATCTAGTAAATTATTAGTAGAGTTCTAGTTCTAAGAAAGTTAAAGAGAGGGGCCAAGCAACGGGGAAAATGGTTAGGATCACCATGGAGGTGAAAAAAGATCGTTGTAAAGTATAAAAGTGCCATGGGTATCCGAGACTTAGTTACAGCACACCGAATGCAGACGACGACGACTTCTATGGTTTTCAGAAGTTATTAAATCACATAGGGGCCGTCCATAAATGACGTCACGCACCTAAAAGGGGGGGGGGAGGGGGTCACACTTTTGTGACGTTGCGTGACGAGGGGGAGGGAGGGGGGTTGAAGAAATGTGACGTCACATCAAAAGGGTAACTTTAAATAAAACTTCCACTGAAATATTTGGTCCCTTACAATTTATTTAATGACTTTTTTTTTCTTTAAAAAAAAATCAGTGCTTCTCAATGTGATGGTCGGTAGGCCATCAGACGCTGGTTGGCGTATGCTATCAAGACACGAAAATTAAATCTAATTATAATCCATAAGTTTGAGAATCCACAAGATAACATATGAAATTGTTACACTGCGTCGTTTGATGTTGACATCAAAGCATTTGTGATCTAACCGCAGCTCCGTTTGGTTCTCTCATGCCCGTTACCACAAAATATACAAGTTTATGTATGCGTTACCCCCCCCCACCCCCAGACTCTAGGTCCTGCTCATGTGACTCGGGGATTTGGGGGGGGGCGTCTTTAGCACACGAAAATGCTACTGGTGAGTTTTACAAGCATGACAAGTGTCTAAAAATGATTTGAATAGGATTATGTGTAGATATTTTAAGTCAAAACGACACGGAATATCCTTTTTCTTTAAAAGGGGATGGGGGGAGGGAATCTATTTGATAGAATTAAAAACGTTTTAAGTTTGATATAATTGTTCGATGGTTTTTTGATAAAACGCCCCTGGCCATTCTAGTCTTCTAGATCAGTGCTTCTCAAAGTGGTGGTCCGCGGACCGATGCCAGTCCGTGGGCCATCCGCTGCCGGTCCGCAGATGTTCTCAAAAAAGGACAGAAAAAATTGTCAGTGCACCAGTCCCTGGTACAATGGAAAAAATTACTGCTGGTCCGCAATACTAAAAAGTATGAGAAACACTGTTCTAGATATAATGGTAAATGAGCCCATTTAAAATTAGTCAAGTATTCATTAACTTTATTGAATGCATCAAATTCTTGACATTGCAATTCGAGAGGAGAACAAAACAACTTTTCTTCTTAGCTCAGTTTTTAAGGCATTAATTTTAAATATCACAGAAATGATACACGATACAGACAAGTCATGTGGATTAAGATTATTGTCACTCGTGTCAATATAAATGAAAGTAGGGTAGATTTAGGTGTCTTCATATAGTGCGTAGGTAAGAAATCTACATAGTTGTCAAATTTTAAAAAAATGCATTTTCTGGATGGAACCTGTTTAATAATGGGCATATGTTCCAAGCGTACACGTACACATGACGTATTTTAATATATCTAGCGGATTGTAGTGGATGTTATAAGTCCCAAATGAGTCTGCATTACCCTCAAGAATTCCCTTTTTGACCCCAGTTCAGGTTATTTACCTCTGTTCGCCGACCTCTGTCTTACGGGATGCCCGTCAGTCAATTGAGGGATTTAAAAAAAATACATTTTAAAAATGTTATTTTTAAATATTTTTTTTTCTAAACAAAGACGTTAACCGTGATGATCAATAGTCAATGTTTAATTTGTATTCATTAAAATAAAATATAAGCTAAGGATGTTAACACAGTTCGTTTTCTGAAGGCCGGTTAAACGTTTTTTAAAAATGATTCACGCGGGCTACGATATTACAATGTAGATCTTCACTAAATAAATAATAAATACTTAAATGACAATAAAAGTGTTTTGAAATATACTTATTTTCAAATAGAAAATAAAGTTGTTTTTTTTTCTTTGTTATCTTTTTTTGTTATTTTTTTTTGTTATTTTTTTTTGTCAAAGATTTGTGACGTATTTTTAGAGGGGGGGTCTACGTTTTTGTGACGTCGCGTGACGAGGGGGGGGGAGGGGGTCAAAAATCGGCAAAAATCGCGTGACGTCATTTATGGACGGCCCCATAATGTTGCAAAGGGGATGAAATCAATTACAAACAAAGATCAGGGACATTAAAGCATGTCGTAAAATTGCTTTTGATCAGGATAACATTTTACAAATTTGCCAAGTTTTTAAAAAATCTTTTTATTTTAGTATTAAGCAGTGTTTAATTATTTTATACTTTTACCTCGTCAAAAATGAATAAGATGTAAATAATAATATGATTTTTTTTCCCCCATAGTAACGGATTAATTATTTTCCGTCTATTTCTTATGGGAAAAATACGTTTGTTATACATCCAATTTGGTATACGTACCAGGGTCTGGAACGGATCGAGGACGTATGCCGAGGTGACACCAACCCTAGTGACGCCTCTGTGCCGAGGTGACACTAACCCTAGTGACGCCTCTGTGGAGGTACCACTGTATTCTCCTGATCACAGCACCTCATGTCTATAATATTTGGGGAAATCCAGCCCAAAACAAAAGTATAAAAGGTTTCTCTATATTCATGTTCATATTAAACAAGTAAAAATAAAATAAACTGGAACAATCACGACCAGTTCACTGAGGATGCTACCCTTCCATATAAAACTAAAAGTGCCGCCTAGGGTGGACCGCTCCCTCCTATTCCACTGCATCAAATGGAAGCTTTAGAAACGAGAAAGTAAACTAAAACCAAGAATACTCAACCGACTATTTTACAGCACACGGAGAAAGTTTTAGTACGATCCTTAGCTATTTAAATTCTGATCTTGAGGAGATGCATAAAGCCCACTCAATTTTTCACAGGTGAACGAATTCAAGGTATATCAGGGACATATAGACATCAATGATTCTAAAAATTTTAGATTTCAAACAAAAGCGGCGCGTCCATCGTTTTGTTTCATCTATAACAATATAGTAACTTGAAGCGCTAAGAGGATAAGACCATTGATTGTAGGTTTAGAGAGCAGTTACTGTAGGTTTAGAGAGCAGTTACTGTAGGTTTAGAGAGTAGTTACTGTAGGTTTAGAGAGCAGTTACTGAAGTTTTAGAGAGCAGTTACTGTAGGTTTAGAGAGCAGTTACTGTAGGTTTAGAGAGCAGTTACTGAAGGTTTAGAGAGCAGTTACTGTAGGTTTAGAGAGCAGTTACTGTAGGTTTAGAGAGCAGTTACTGTAGGTTTAGAGAGCAGTTACTGAAGGTTTAGAGAGCAGTTACTGTAGGTTTAGAGAGCAGTTACTGTAGGTTTAGAGAGCAGTTACTGAAGGTTTAGAGAGCACTTACTGTAGGTTTAGAGAGCAGTTACTGTAGGTTTAGAGAGCAGTTACTGAAGGTTTAGAGAGCAGTTACTGTAGGTTTAGAGAGCAGTTACTGTAGGTTTAGAGAGCAGTTACTGAAGGTTTAGAGAGCACTTACTGTAGGTTTAGAGAGCAGTTACTGAAGGTTTAGAGAGCACTTACTGTAGGTTTAGAGAGCAGTTACTGAAGGTTTAGAGAGCAGTTACTGTAGGTTTAGAGAGCAGTTACTGTAGGTTTAGAGAGCAGTTACTGTAGGTTTAGAGAGCAGTTACTGAAAGTTTAGATAGCAGAGACTGTAAGTTTTTGGACATGTCCCAGTCCCCGATGCAAACACTTTGACAGCCACAATCTATGGCAACTCTTCAGATGACACAGATTCACTGGCTAAAATTATCTTATCAGATTGTACAACTTCAAATACGTCCACGCTTTGTGGGCTAAGGGGCCGTCCATAAAGTACGTCACGCTCCGAGGGGGGAGGGGGTCTAAGAAAGTGTGATGCCACACATTTATTATTTTTAGTATTTTTTTCTAATTTATTTATATTTTTTTAGTTGAATTTAAATAGCTTTAAAAATAATTTTCAAAAATTTTGTGAAACATTAGAATTAGTTTTATGTCAAAATAGCATTGAAATGCGTATCTCATGAATGTGTTGTTCATAAATCTGAATTGGATACAGCAGGACTGATATCGAAGGATCAGGAATGGTTTGACAATCATGTTCGCACCAGCCAATATTTTACTCAAATTGTTATTAAATATCAGGACATGAAATGTTGCAACAAAGCACGGAGCTCATATTATAACGTTTTACCTTAAAGATTCTTCCCTCCTCCAATCACAATCAACCAAACAAATGATGGACTCAAAGCTTAAGAAAGAGCAGATGCAGATTCTCATAAATTTCCTTCCTTGTTTATAGCACAAACTCTCAAATTTGATGAAATTATGCCAAGATCAACAGGAGTTTTCAAAGTACAGCCATATGATTATCTGCTTATTTGATCGACTTTGCAAAGTATGTCACTCATATTTTGCCTCACAAAAAATGTTGAAGAAACATACAGGACAATACAGAGTTCGGGCTCAGGAGAATGTGCCCACCCAAACTGTTCAAGAATCAACTCAGATAAAACGCATCCGTCCTTTGAGAATCACTTCTTTAAGTCAAAGAGAACCCATGGCAGTTATTGCCAGAGGAGAAAATGCACATCCAGAGGCTGTTGAGTGGCTAGATGAGGACGAGTTGATCTGTCTGCAATTATCCTTCCAGGAAACGATGATTGTGAAAGATTGATGTCAGTCGTAACTATGGATGAACACAGATGATGTCCAGTCAATATTTTTGAATGAAATATAATTCATAGGACCATAATAAACAGATTAAATATAGCACAAGAGTTGGTCACATAATTTGTCAATCTAGTCTTTTTTGTAGTCAAATTGTTTTGTTTCCTTTTTATTATGTACTTTATAAAAATCCGGCTTCGGCTCCGGCAGGATTTCACTTCATAAATCCGGCTGGCCGGTAGATCCCTAATTTATATATATATATTCATAATCACAATGGCCCAGGAAAATCCAGAATCTGGCCATTTTAACAAATCTGATTCCGGCTCCAGGCGGATTTCACTTCATAAATCCGGCCCACTTCAGCTCCAGCCGGATTTCAAAATTTTGAATCCGGTACATCCCTACTTTTAAGTGGAAAGTTTATATTTTAATACAATTTAATAGTGAAGTGTATTTTAAGTATTAAATTAAATATTTTAATTAGGTGTTAATTTAAAAAATGTTTGGAAAGTGTGACGTACTTTAGGGGGGGGGGTCCCAAGATTTGTGACAGTTTGTGACAGGGGGGAGGGGGGTCATATATGGTCAAAAATAGCGAGACGTACTTTATGGACGGCCCCTAACTGTAAAGACACAATTTGGAAACAAAAACTTGATTGAAACCATAGTAGTGGTTGGAAAAATCGAATGACACAATAGTGGTGGTTTATAAAACTAGGCAGACATCACGGTTGGCAGCTGTGGCTGGGAACAAAATAGTTGGAGGAACAACTTGGATGGTTTGATGGATATCTTAATTGGATGTAAAGTTGATGGTTTAATGGTTAAAGTCGTAAGGTAAATGGTATTCCAGTAATGTTAGTCTTACAGCGTTAAAACCAATGACCAAATTCGCTTGACTTTCTACAGATAAGAAACAGTCATGTACAAAACATCAACACAGCTGATAGTGGTGGACGTGTACAAATAAACGGAATTATACACGCTCAGGCCTCAGCCCTTAATAGCAAGGATTCAAACACAAACTGCGCTTAAAGATGTTGTAAGAAAGATATACATAAAAATCTACATAGAATGACACAAGTTTCACACATATAAAACGTACAAACATCATAATCAACTATAATACGTATTATTATATATTTGTAGGAGCATAAAAGATATTTAGCATATGCCCAGAGGACATCTAGTATGTTTAAAATATACCTGTTTGTAATGTACGTTTGTATTGCTGTTAAAATCCGCCAGAAATTAAACCTGCCACTATTAAAATAAACGTACAACTATATACGTGATGAGCCCAGTACACATCTGAGATTATTCGGGATGTAAAATATACAGGTACAGAACGAGTGTACAAATTTTCTTCTCATCATGTCCACATTAGCCGCACAATCTGTGACAAGGACTGAACAATAAAAACCGAGTTTTAAGCGTGCGATTACCAGTGGTTCTTATTTAGTAGTAGCCCAAGCGAGTCGGCAAAGGTCAATAAGTGCTAGACGATCATTCTAATGATTAGCCACTTTTCAACCGTTTTAAAGTCTCAGAAGCAGACGACATGGCTCACCAATGTGAACCTATGACCTAAATCACCAATGTGAACCTATGACCTAAATCACCAATGTGAACCTATGACCTAAATCACCAATGTGAACCTATGACCTAAATCACCAATGTGAACCTATGACCTAAATCACCAATGTGAACCTATGACCTAAATCACCAATGTGAACCTATGACCTAAATCACCAATGTGAACCTATGACCTAAATCACCAATGTGAACCTATGACCTAAATCACCAATGTGAACCTATGACCTAAATCACCAATGTGAACCTATGACCTAAATCACCAATGTGAACCTATGACCTAAATCACCAATGTGAACCTATGACATAAATCACCAATGTGAACCTATGACCTAAATCACCAATGTGAACCTATGACCTAAATCACCAATGTGAACCTATGACCTAAATCACCAATGTGAACCTATGACCTAAATCACCAATGTGAACCTATGACATAAATCACCAATGTGAACCTATGACCTAAATCACCAATGTGAACCTATGACCTAAATCACCAATGTGAACCTATGACCTAAATCACCAATGTGAACCTATGACCTAAATCACCAATGTGAACCTATGACCTAAATCACCAATGTGAACCTATGACCTAAATCACCAATGTGAACCTATGACCTAAATCACCAATGTGAACCTATGACCTAAATCACCAATGTGAACCTATGACCTAAATCACCAATGTGAACCTATGACCTAAATCACCAATGTGAACCTATGACCTAAATCACCAATGTGAACCTATGACCTAAATCACCATTGTGAACCTATGACCTAAATCACCAATGTGAACCTATGACATAAATCACCAATGTGAACCTATGACCTAAATCACCAATGTGAACCTATGACCTAAATCACCAATGTGAACCTATGAACTAAATCATCAATGGGAACCTATGACCTAAATCACCAATGTGAACCTATGACCTAAATCACCAATGTTCTCCGTAGGGTCGGCTACTCACCACTTTACATCTATTGTCTAAAACATCACAGAGAAACGCTTGAAAACATCACAGAGAAACGCTTTACTTTGATCTCACTTTCAAATAAACAATTATTAACAATGGTAGAAATTTGATTATCCAATTAAGCCCGAAGTGTTATCGGTTCACTGAATTATTGATCAAACTGCCAGCCTACCGACCGTGTGTGACGCCATCAAATGCACACCATCAAGTGCACACCATCAAGTGCACGCCGAAACTTGCATCTGTTTGACTGTTTCCCCTGAAGATGTTATCTGGCTCAATGTGTTATACGCGCAGAGAGAGTCAATCAGGTTTTGACACAGACGTTACTTATAGTTAAACTATAAGCTAAAAACTCAACTGATCGGAACGCAACTTGTTGGTTAGTGAACACCACTCCAGAGCAGAGATGAAAACGGACGTTATCGGACTACATGACAGATTGGCCTATACTTTAACTTAATCAGATGTTGATATGGTTTTTAAAGACTTGGGAAACTTTTGTCATGTTGAATAGTCTTCAAGTTTTCATTAAGCAGTGCTCGATCTAAAGTAGTCAGTCGTTCGATCATTGTTTTCATCCATTCAAAATACGTACTCTAATTTGTTTTTCTATAAGTCCTAGGTGAAACTCAACTGAGATTGTTAAAAATGTTGGACTGAACTTGAAATAAACTATTGATGTTGATTTGATTTTGATACAAATTTATTAAGAGAACACACGGGCTCTCTATAATTTGGCAAATCTCTCAACAGCTGTTAGGCACTTCCATTTCCATACGTAAATGTGGGTCAGTAGACCTTAACTCGGGGACAAAA
>CALYLW010002125.1:28499-95963 GCA_944989445.1 Ampullaceana balthica | reverse complement strand
ATATCATACGGAAAGTACTTTACATTTTATTGACAAGTTAATCAAGTTACCATGTTTACAGAAATAATTATCTAAAAATAAATCAATAAAAGACCATTTATTGTTATCATTTAAGTTTAAAAATTATTATAAAAAAATATTTTTTAAATGATACGTAATGATTTAAATGCAATTTTTGTTTCTATTTTGTAAATTTTAAAAACATTTGTGTTTTAAGTACATAGCTAATACAGACAAATACAAGAAATCTCAATAGATGTAATATGCATACCGTATATGGTTATTGATTTTATTTTGCATGCGGAAGCTTCATTCCAAAATATTGTCTGTATCTCCACTAGTTTAAAAAAAGTTGTGGGTCCAGAAAGGAAAGTAGTTTTTTGCAAGGAATTTAATAATGCCAAACGATCTAACAAGAAGTTGTTTTAAGCTTTTTTAACAGCATTGTTCTGTTCTTTTTTATTATCTCTCTTTTTGAATCTAGTTCTAATTTCTTCCATCCGCAACCCTTAAGGATGTGTTTAGCATTTGATTCAATTAACTACTGTCAGTTTTAAATAAATTAGATGAGCACATTTCTTATAATTGCTCTACGTTTACGGTACAAAACAATTTCAAATAAGGATGAATTGGACATTAGATATAGGAGGATACGTTTTCTAAGAATTTAACAAATTTTCATTTTATTATGGAAAAATCATTCTCCACTCAGTCGTCGCATTTATCATTTTAGAGTACTTTCAGTTTTAAATAATAAAGTGAAGCTATGTTCATGTCTTGGATACTTTTCTAGGCTCGCTGAATTAATAGTTATCTAACATTTGATCTATACGTTCGTGCTATTTATGACATTTATGTGTTTTGTAACACATCCATGAAAGGTGTTGAATTTTTAATTTTTATTGTTCGTTTTTAAAAAATTTGATTGGTTAAATAATTTTTTGAATATACAACAGGAGAAGCTGACAAATTTTAATAAAATTACAGTTAACAGCACAGTGGCGTAGCTAGAACTTTTGCCAACCGGGGCGGTCTCCAATTTTGCCGCCCTTATAGGGGCCGTCAATATATGACATCGCACACCTGGGGAGGGGGGAGTGGAGTCACACATTTGACGTGACATCAAAACGTGCAACTTAAATATAATTTCCACTTAAATAAATGATTACCCACACTTTATTTAATGACGCTTTAATGGCTTAACGCGTGTTACGATATTACAGTGCAGCGTTACACTAAGAACATATTTAAATGACAAAAAAATTGATTTGAAACATGCTCATTTTCAAATAGAAAATACGATTTTTTATCGGGGAGGGGGGAGCTTTGTGACGTCATGGTTAAGAAGGGATCTAAGTTTTTGTGACAATGTGTGACCAGGGGGGAGGGAGCGAAAAATTAGCTAAAATCGCGTGACGTCATTTATGTAATGGTTGTTTATAAATATTAATAAACATGAATAAATTCCATCAATTGTAATTCAAACGAAGTAAAGGTAGGGAACATTTTTACCATTGCATGCCCTTTTTATGTAAGCAGTAATAAATCAGTCCGCATACATTGATATACCTATAAATACACATTTATAAATATACAAAATATTTTTAAAGGCCACAAGAAATGTATTGAGGTCACAGACACACACACACACACAATGAGACAAGCATATTCCAAATTTACACCCAAACAATATCACTTTTTATTATGCTTTATTTTTTATTTATAAATCTATGATTATTTTAATAAACAAATAAATGATATACGTTAGTATGTATACCTATTTATACATTTACTTACAACTTTCATAGTGGAAAAATCGTGTATTATGCTATCAAAATTTAAATGACTATTAATATCTTGTTCTAAAGACAATATTGTAAAGATTTTGTAGTCTTAAACCACTAATTGTGGAACTAAATATCAACTTCAGTTTGGAAAAGCTCCTTTCACAACTAGATGCACTTATAGCAGTTGTTGAAAACATTCTTAGCAAAATTATAATGTTGTGTACAGTATTTCCCAATCTATACTGTTGAATATGTTTTAATAGATCAATTGGGCCTTTTTCCCACGTTTTTATAACATAATGCCTCTTCTAGTAGTGTAGGTCCAGCCAGGGCTGGTCTTAGGCCACTGCAACCTATTCCGCCGCAGTAGGCCCCGAAATTTCATAGGCCTCGACTATCTTAATTTTCCCTTATTATCCTTATCAATACCTTTTCCCTATACCCAAACTGAGCCCTTTTTCGCATACTAAGCCACAAAGGGCCCCGCAATTGATAAGACCGGCCCTGTGTTCAGCCATAACAACCTGGAACCTTTTTCTTCAATATTGAACTGTTCTTTATCAATATCAATTATTTGATCTTTAAGTTCTTTATTTAGTAGGATACATGCGGTATTATACACGAATATTTTCTAGCAAGAACATACAACTTATCAGCGCGTTCTTTTAATTTTCTTTTATAATTCCATCCATGGATAAAAACATTTATCGTTGACTTCTTGCTCTAAAGATAGAACCACGTCTTCTGAATTTTCCCCACTCATATTTTTCCTTCTTCTAACTCCGCGTTCAGTTGATATCTCCAACTCCAACAACAGCTGTCTGTATTTGAACATCTCTTTGTTCCATGAACATTGGCGTACCAATTACGGTAACAACAACTTGGCATCGGGGCAGTTGCCAAGGGCGCCGAGGGCGAATCCTTCAATTTATTCAAATTTAGCATTTCCCTACCAATTTTTTAAATTTTGTCATGGGCGCCGAAACCCCTGTAACGTTTCTGTCCAAGAAATGGGGTTGCATTAATTAAAAAAGAAAAAAAGAAAAAGATTGCATTGTAAAATTCCAGCATCTGATATCGTTACTTCTTTAGATGACAATTTTTCCAAGACCCTTGAAAATTTAAAGTATGTCTTTTTGAAATTATTTATGCTACCGTAATGTTTATTAACAGACCATGTATGTATTTCTAAAAAAATTCAGGCGATCTCTCCAAGACGTACGTGTTAAGAGGGGAGCTGATGTTGCCTCAGATCACCATCTTCTTGTGGCCAGGATGAAATTAAAACTAAAGAGACATTATACAGAGCAAACAGCATACAGGACTCGGTATAATACCTCCCTCCTGAAGGACCAAGCCAAAAAGGAAGAATTCAAAATCTCACTATTCAATAAGTTCCAAGTCCTACAAGAAATACTGGAAGATGAAACCACCGAAGGGAAATGGCAAAGCATGAAAGAAACAGTACAGTCAACATGCCAAGAAGTGCTAGGAAACAGGAAAGTGGCACACAAAGAATGGATGACAGCAGGTACGCTGAGTAAAATAGAAGAAAGGAAAAGAAAGAAAGCAGAAGTGAATAACAGCCGCACACGAGCACAGAAAAACAAGGCCCAGAAGGAGTATGCAGATGCAAATAAGGAAGTTAAGAAAAGCATCAAGAGGGACAAGAAGGAATTTGTTGATAAACTTGCTAAAGAAGCAGAGGATGCAGCTCACCAGGGGAACATGAGGGAACTGTTTGATACCATTAAGACGCTGTCAGGGAAATTTAGCAAGGTAGAGAGACCAGTAAAGGACAAAATGGGAAACACCATACCAAGTGAGGAGCAACAGAGAGGGAGATGGAAGGAGCACTTTGAAGAGCTCCTAAACAGGCCTGAACCAAGGAATCCACCAGATATTCAACCAGCCGATAATGACCTACTAATTGACTGTAATAGTCCCACCAAAGAAGAGATTAGCAGGGCCATTAAACAACTCAGAAATGGAAAGGCTGCGGGACCCGATGGCATCCCAGCAGAGGCACTGAAGGCGGACTTGGAAACCAGTGTGGAAATGCTGCACCCTCTGTTTATGAAGATATGGGAAGAGGAGCAAGTTCCTTCCGATTGGAAAGAGGGATACCTTATCAAGATCCCAAAGAAGGGAGACTTAAGCTCCTGCTCGAACTACAGAGGGATCACCCTGCTGTCCATCCCAGGAAAGGTTTTCAACCGTGTACTACTTAACAGGATGAAAAACGCTGTAGACCCTCTGTTGCGGGACGAACAAGCTGGCTTTCGCACCAACAGATCCTGCACGGACCAGATAGCGACACTGCGCATCATTCTAGAGCAGTCACTAGAGTGGAACTCACCGCTCTATGTCAACTTTGTTGACTATGAAAAAGCCTTCGACAGTGTTGACAGGCAAACCCTGTGGAGATTGCTAAGGCATTACGGGGTGCCACAGAAGATTACGGATATAATCAGAAACATGTACGAAGGGATAAACTGTCGAGTTATCCATGGCGAGCAGGTGACAGATGCGTTTCAGGTGAAGACTGGTGTGAGACAAGGTTGCTTGCTGTCAACCATTCCTCTTCCTGTTAGCCATTGACTGGGTGATGAAAACATCTACACAGCAGAAAAGGAATGGCATCTAATGAACCTTGTGGGATCAACTGGATGATCTTGACTCTGCTGATGATCTTGCCCTTCTTGCACATACCCAACAACAGATGCAGGAGAAAACATACATTGTCGCAGCCACTTCTGCTAGCATGGGTCTCAACATTCACAAAGGGAAGAGTAAAATCCTCAAGGTTAATGCCACCAGTACATCACCCATTATGCTTGAAGGAGAAGCCCTTGAGGAGGTGGACAGTTTTGTTTACCTTGGCAGCGTGGTAGATAAGACAAGGGGGTACAGATGCGGACGTCACAATAAGGATCGGAAAAGCAAGAGCAGCCTTCCAGCAACTCAAGAATGTTTGGGTCTCTAACAACTTAGGCAGCAAGTTAAAAGTAAGGATTTTTAAACGCTATGGTAAAACCTGTGCTGCTATATGGAGCCGAGACATGGAGAACAACGGCCGTAAACTTGACCAGAATCCAGTCCTTCATCAACAACTGTTTAAGAAGGATTCTCAGAATTCACTGGCCAGACAAAATCAGCAAGCAGGAACTGTGGCAGCGGACAAAACAGAAGCCCATTGAGGAAGAGATTCTCCAGAAGCGGTGGAGGTGGATTGGTCATACACTAAGGAAACCTGCTCCTAACACAACAAAGCAAGCCCTGAAATGGAACCCACAGGGTAAGCGGAAAAGAGGCCGTCCAAGAAACACTTGGCGCCGAGAATTGGAGGCAGACATCAAGAGAATTGGCCACGAATGGAAGATCCTGGAGAAACTGGCCCAGGATAGAGATGCCTGGAGGTCTCTCGTAGGTGGCCTATGCCCTTGGAGGAATCGCAGACGCCGACGATGATCAGTAGATGCCCCTCATGGACGAGAAGGCTCAACATAATGTTTATTAACGGAGAAATTTGAATATTTTCATGTTCTTGCCATAAATCTTAATAATTTTCCATAAAATAGACGAATTCAAATTACTTACACATTACTTAAATTGGATAGGCGTAAATGTTTTTAATGAATATTTTAATGAAAAACACAAATTATGTGTGCTACTTTAATGCAATAAAAACAAAATTAATGTAATTTTTTAATAAGTTACCTTACAATAATTTTCTGAAAACTGAAACAGTAACATAGATTACTACTTGCAAGTTAAACACAATATTTGAACCACCGTGCCATGTAGGTACTTGTTAGCGCATCATTCTGCGCAAAAACTGTCGTGGCGATATTAATAGCACATATTATTCGGCTCAGCAGTGATGTTTTTTTTTAAATTGGGTGTGTGTGTATGTGTGTGTAGTTTTCATATATAAGCGTCATCTGTGACGTATACCGCTTAATTTTCCAGACGAATCGATACCTCTTTTGAGCGATTTTAAATTTTTGAACTTTTTGCGTTAGTTATAACAAACACTTTGTAATCAAACAAATGAATCCATTAATTAAGACTCGAAATTAAGAGTATTTTTGTTTCATCTTGGTTTTCCCCCTTTAAAATAAAAAGTGTGGTTGCTGGAAATGGCTTTACTTTTCAAATGCCCCAAACGCCGCCCTCAAAATGTGTGCCGTCCGGGCGGACTGCCACATCCACCCCCAGCTACGCCACTGTAACATCATGTTAGTCACGTTCTCAAACTAAACAGCCTCTTGTGTTTTTTGTTTGCTTGTTGTTTTTGTTTTGGTTTTGTGTGTGTGTGTTTCATTTTAGTAGAATTAGAAGTACTTATTTAAAATAGTTCTTTTTTTATTCCTTGACATATCTTTTAACTTGATCATACATGTGGAAAAAAATCAGAAGCCTCGAGCCTAATGCTCTTCATGTGTCTTCCTGAAAGACCCTCCCAGCTATCTGGCCCCCTCCCCAAAGCTGGGAACCCCTCCCCCCCTCGGAGCGGTCACTTCTGAAGCGGCCACCTTGGCATCCACCACTTTGAGAAGCACTGGGCTAGAGGGCTTGACAGAAAATAGAGGCGGTGTCTGGTGTTTCATATGAAAGGAAGCCAACTTGCTTTGACATACACCCACAAGCCCGTGAGAGGAGACACTTTCCCTTTCCCACTTTACTCCCTTACAACACCGATATTCAATGTACATGCAAAAATCACCCCTGACCCTCTCGTTAGCCAAACCCCCAACATTTTCCCCTAGATTTTGACCAAAATCTGTCGGCTTTAGAACGAGTATAGACGGTAATGCGTCTAGAAGAAAGGGGAAACGTTTTCCAGGATGTACGAGAAAGGGGGAAGGTTTAAAAAGTGGAGGTCACATGAATATTTATATTATTTTCAACATTGCACTGTCAAAATTACATTGACATTAAACGTAATTTTGCGTAAAGGTAATAAAAAAATTATTTAGTTATTATAACTGCCGACAACCTTTTATTATTGAAAAGAAAACTAAGTATGAAAGGTTGGACAACTAGTCCTGATGAAGTTACAGATCGCCTATAAAGAGAAAGATCAGAATGCCGTTACTTTCTCAAACGATTTTGACGCTACAGAAGAGGAAAATAAGGGTTTATGTTTATTAACTGCGTGTCACATCCATTCGGCAGCGATAATTGTACCCACGATAATTTGGCCCCAATACGTCGGTCTAGTATCTGCTAGAATATACAGCTCAGACTATTTGGCCCCGTCAAATACCCCCCCTTCCCATTCAATTGTAGGAAACCCGTTAATTAAGCTCAGGACATTATGGACAGACGGGCCACAAACATTAACATCATAGCCACTAAAAAATGTATGTACTATGTGCAGATGTTTTGTTTAGGTGTAAAAACAAACAAATACTCTGCAATCCAGTATTTATTAAAATATGTGAGAGTTTATATTTGGAATGACGTAATTTTGGGCTTTAAATCTCATAGACACAATGGCGTCACTAGAGTTGGTGTCACTAATTACGGTAACTCATGCCGTCAACCACTCACTACCTACGGGGCCGTCCATAAAGTACGTCACGCTCCAGAGGGGGGGAGGGGGTGTAAGAAAGTGTGACAGTTTGTGACAGGGGGAGGGGGGTGTCCGGCCATGTGTGACGTCACGCTGTTTTATATTAAATTTTAATTATTTTGTTAATAAAAAACTAAATTCTTGTTCGAAATTTAGTCTTAGATTTGTGACAGTTTGTGACAAGGGGGAGGGGGGAGTTCAAAATGGTCACAAATAACGTGACGTACTGTATGAACGGCTCCTACCATATAGATCTCCGAGTCTACCAGTACCAAATAAAGGTTAAATACATAATTTTACGTTTTCGTGTCTCCCCCAGTGATGGTGTCGTCCGGTGCGGTCTGCATCTCCCGCAACCCTCGTAATGACGCATGTGCTTAGACGACATTAAAAAATATTGACTTGGTAATGTCTGGATGGGTTCCATCAAGCGCAACCGGGGGGAATTTTATACCTTAGTTGTATTTAATTACAAAAAATGATTTTTTTAAAGGTTTATGTTTTACGGTAAATATTGTATTGACTAGCGTATCACCCGTCAAAATTGACGAAAGTTTTCAAAATAAATACACATCAGATTTAAAAAATAATGTAATACAGAACTTTCATATATTTTTATTTGATTAATTTATTATCATATTGAACAATTTTATGCGGAACGTTCGAAAAGAGTTATATTTGGTGCAGTAATTTTTGATGCGCACTATTGAACAAATCAGCATTACATCCAAGAAGCATTACATTAGTACGGGAAATATGTATGTTGATGCTTCATTCATTTGAGTTTGACATTTGGAAAATCCGAAAATCATACGGTTATCCTGGGGTTTGAAAAAGTGCAGGCACAGTGTAATAGAAGGTCAATTGCTCATTGTACATTCAAATATAACAAACACTGACCTAAAATACAAAGATGATTAATTAATACGAGTACTACGCTTTGAGCGAGTAGTTCACTCTTTATGTTTGTCAATAGGATAATGGACATGGGATAAGGAATTCAGACATAAACATAATCTAAATGATTTAATAATGAGCAGAAACAAAATCTAAAAAGTAGCAAATGTTTAGAATCTATTGCATATTGTAGGAATCATGAATTAGAAACAAGAATTTAAAAAATCAACAACTAGTAATGATTAAAAAAAACATACGTTTTGGCAAATGGAACATAATAAAGTGTTACACATTTTTATTAAATTAATGTTTTACAAATGGATATTTATAATGGACACCGTATAAAGTTCCAATTTGTATAATAAATAGTATCTTGGTTTATATAAAAATAATCGATTTTCCTAGCTTTAATTTAAAACGTTTAGTAGCCGATAACATTCTGTGATTGCTATGCATTTCTGAATGTGTGTGTGCGTGTCTGTTTGTGTGTGTGTGCGCGCGCGTGCGCTTGTATGTGTGTGTAAACTTATGACTGAACAAAGTACATGTATATGAAACTCAAATCATGTTGTTTTTTTAAAATTGCTTTTGTAATTTATCTGAATTGAAAGTAATTTTTAAATTCTTAATTATTTTTAGTTCATTTTTCATTGTCTAGATTTCTAGATCCATCCATTAGCTGGAGTGTACTCAACAACTTCCCAAAGTTTTATAGCGATAATAAATGAAATAATATTTTTAGCCATGTATTAAGAAAACTCAACATAAATGGCCAATGGGCCCAATCGGTGCAAGATGTTAAGTTCGAAACACCTGTTTATTTCATTCTGGATCATGATTGGCCACCATGTTAGGTCTCGATGTTATGTGGACTGTTAACTTTCTCTCAGTTACACACACGACACTCAAGAGATGACACAAGTCTAGGTACAAGTCAATGTTTATTCTACTGGACACACTGTACAACTGGCTGTCCTGCCTAGACAGCAAATACATCTATATACAACTGGCTGTGTACTCAAGCATGCCCTCGGTCCGACTCGACCATCCTGGGCCCAGGCTCAAGTCCTCTTCAGATCTACGTATGTACACAAAGTGTCTAAGTCCCCTCGGTTCAACGCGACCGCTTCTGGCGACGTTAAACCTCAACTCCGTGTTACTGCCAATCTGCATCTAACCGGTCTGCCGCGATCGGTCTGACTCTCAACTCTGCCAACTGTCTTCACTCAACTCGCCCCTTTAAACCCCGAAACTGGTCTCGATTGACCCTGGCTTGTCCTCTGGTCACACACTAGTGTGACCAGGAGTTCACTCAAACATTATATTCATGAAAAGTGTTTTAGTCCAGTTAACAAGCATTCACTTAGTGATTCTGATACCCCTGACAGATGGATATTTTATGAACAGTTTTCAAGCTGGCGTTAAATTGAATATGGAATAAAATCTTAAACGTTTAATAAAAGAAAGAAAATTGGGGGCACCGGCCCTGAAGGACTTGAAAGTAGGAGTTTAATGCCTATAAAATTTAATAATAAGCCAAAGCCATAAAGCATTTATTTAACAATATTGTTCAAAATCCATAATTTATTAACCCACTGAATTTTTTTTTAAAAACTTTTAAAACAGCTCATATAAGAGAAAAACGACATTTTGGTTCCCCGGCCCCCTATTATATATGTTTTGAAAAACTTTTATGCCAGGAATTACGGACACTTCGACCCCGGACGTTTCGACCCCGAACGGTTCGACCCTGCCAGTTTGACCACAGGACGTTTCGTCCCCTGGACGTTTCGACCCCGGTCGGTTCGACCACAGACGGTTCGACCACGGATGATTCGACCCCGGATGATTCGACCCCAGACAGTTCGACCACAGGACGTTTCGATCCCCAGGGCATTTCGACCCCGGACGTTTCGACCCTTTCATTTCTACACCGTGAAATGATTTTTATTTTTCTTTGTTGTTTTTTGTGTTGTTTTTTTTTACATTTTTTAAATATTAATTTTCGGTATATTATCAATTAAAAAATTTAAAAACAGTATCTCAACTCCTATCCCAAACTAAACACACTTAAAAAGTACTTAATTTATTATTGGGTTTTAAAAATGTATATATTTAAGTCGTTCAAAGATTTTCACTGTGATAACAAAAACAAACGAAATTGCTTTTTTATTTTAAATTCTTTTTATTAAAGGTGATGACATGCTGAACGCAGGCGCTGAAACCAATACAAACCCCTCGCCCTTTGAATTCACTTCTGTTTCTTCAGTAGTACTGATTTTAATAAGACGTAAAAAGTTGTCAGTATTTAAAGTTCATAAATTTCAATAGTTAATACCGCCGCCTAGCAGACAACATTCAAGCTGCTGGACCTGTATGACCTGACTGAACGTTACGTCATTGTTGTTTACATTTCGTCCGAGGGTTTCATAATCCCATGTTACGAAGGCTACACTCAATGACCACCACAGCAAGCCGTGTGCTGGCGGGGGTAAATAGAGTAAGTGGGGGCAGAGAGAATATAGGCACCTTCAGAAAGGACTATCTGACCACATTGCCTTTGTTTTGTCGGATTACATCGGACGGGGGGGGGGTTGGGGGTGGAGTAGGATAGGTTTGGAAGGACTTTCTACCTCAGAGGAATGGTGCATTGATCACAATCATGAAATCGCGTTGAATATTGACTGGTTGTCAATAACAATTTCAAACTGTATTTAATTTTTAATGGATAATAATTTTAATCTAAATTATTTTTATACCAAAATTTAATTTAAAAAATAATAAATTTTAAAAAGTATATTTAAAAATCTATTAAAAAAATTGTGCGGTGTAGATACGAAGGGGTCGAAACGTCCGGGGTCGAAACACCCTGGGGTCGAAACGTCCTGTGGTCGAACTGTCCGGGTCGAATCGCCCGGGGTCGAAACGTCCAGGGTCGAACCATCCGTGGTCGAACCGACCGGGGTCGAAACGTCCTGGGGTCGAAACGTCCTGTGGTCGAAGTGTCCGGGGTCGAATCGTCCGGGGTCGAAGTGTCCGACCACTTATGCCAGTTACCTTTGCTTGAGTGTACTCAACCATTTCCCAAAGTTTTATATCGATCGGATTAATAAAACATATTTATATACCTTACATTTGAAAAAACGACATAAGGACCCCCTGGCCAATTTGGTGCAATATATTAAGTATTACATTACGTATTACTTCACTTATAACTGGCATAATTAGTTATTCAGCTGTAGTATGAGGTCTTCCCGATTTGGGTAACATTAACGAAATGTTTTTAGAAGCAAGCAATCGCCATCTTGTATGGTTGCGGTTGAAAAGAGCTCTTGGCAGTGTTGGTTGTTTGATAAATGTTTTTCTACGCGTTCGAGAATAAGTAAATCTTTGTTTATGATAGCACATACATTAATGTAAATTAGGGAGTATGCGGGAACCGAGTCAACGTCAAGGACGTTAAAAGAAAAATTAAGCGTTCTGAGCGGAATACATAAATACATTTGTCTAAATCTTCTCTTCTTTATTCATTTACCGCCCACTTACAGTTTTTGATCGGCCCTATAATGCATTGTCAAAACACATGGAGTTTGTGTAGCTTTACGGTTTCTATTGGGTGGACGGTTTCTAAAGGGTGGACGGTTTCTAAAGGGTGGACGGTTTCTAAAGGGTGGACGGTTTCTAAAGGGTGGACGGGTTGTGTAACCTATGCCTTCATACGCACACCATTGCCTTTATAAAACGAAAAATTCCCCTTTATATACCAATCTCTTCCTCAATACTCCAAAGAAAATGTCTTTATACGCTATACTCAAGTGAAAAGAAAGAAAACTCAATTTTGCTCTATATTTGCGGATTATCTTAACAGAAGAAAATTCCAGTAAATATTCTTTTTCTAATATTTGTCACGCCTTTGAGATGGTGTCAAATAGTGTGATCCTCACCCTCTTCGCACCTCTCTAGCTACTCCACTGCCCAACATTAAAGGAATCATAAGTGACTATTACACCAATACGTATGCTTCATTGTTGTGTTCTGTATTATTTTATTATTTTGCATTTAAAGTATGATTGGGGCGAATTTACTGTACGGGAGACTTAATTGGCATATTTTATTTTATTAATAAGGAAAATATTTTCTACCTTAGAGAATTTCTTTTAAAAGATTTCTGTTGGTGTGGGGGAGACTTTGTATGGGGAAGGATTTATTTTGCGACATCGGCCTCATCGACGGGGGCTCGCTATGTGATAATTAGTCGAGTGTTTAATTCTTGGAATACTTTAGTCGCTAGAATTTGTGGAAATGCAGCAAGGGGAGCCAAACGATAGGGTTACCTCGTTAAAAAAGATTTAACGAAAAATGCTTGATATTAACAACTAATTTTAGATCAGGGGTTCTCTTATAGTCACTGCTTAATCCATCTCGATAGACTTGATGCCCGTGTCTTTAGTTGCCCAGCCCAATAGCAATTTATCTCGGAAATGAATTTTAAGTCACGATCTGACCCCAAAGCCTTGGTCATCGGATGATCTGGTTGGAGCTGTGCAGCACCTTCTCTCGCTAATAAATCTGCTCTGTACAGCTGTGGCACCACCACGTGCTCAATAATGGGATCAACAACATGATTATATTTACATGACGCGATAGGACGCAACCTTCTGTGGCACCACCACGTGCTCAATAATGGCATCAACAACATGATTATATTTAAATGACGTGATAGGATGCAACCTTCTGAACGACACTTCCCTATAGATAGGATCGAATAATGATGTAGAGAGAGAGAGAGACTATTTCTGGAGAAGACAACTAAAGTAGGAAAAAAACTTTCTTTTTCTGAGCGTGGATTGCCTCAAGCTCAGCATTGTGTCTGGTCAATGATGATCCACACGATTCACACATCTCGATGCTATAGAGTTTACTTGGTAGGATTAGCTTCCTCCCATCTCGTTTTTTAAAATAAATATTTACCCACTTCCCCGCCACTTATGATCTGTTTGAAATTAATAATTTGTCTCTAACTTACTCATAACACTGCCAAATCTCCATTAAGATGCAATGTATTAAATACAATTTTTACACATTTAAAAAATAAAACTGTATTGTTTTTAGATCGATCCGCACATACGTAGTGTTTTTTCAATTCTGTGTAAAAAGCCAAACATTTACAGTAATCTTCAGTCTTTTGAGCAAGATGTATTAATGTAAAGTGACCTGCTTTAAATTAAATGTAATTAGTTTTTTTTATAAATATTTTTATTTCAAACATTTTAGGTAAGGTTGTTCCATTTTCGATGAAATTTGACATGGAAAAACAGTAGAAGATTTTTAATATAACAGTTACATACCATTTATACTACCTCAGTCAATAAATGAATCATTTGAAATTTATCTGCATGATTTCTCCCACTATTGCTGTTCAAACGAAATAAAATAGTTGACTTGGTGACAGTATTGGTACCAAGTATTGGGAAGTTCCTGACCATATCAGAGGATTTATGATATTTATAACGGCTACTTTGTCAATCGACTTAGTCAACTTTAACATTTTATATCAACATTTATTACAACAAGAACAATTAGAAATGGCAATTGAAAACTTATTTCTATTATTCTTTTGCTGGCGCAATTATACGTGTCCTTAAAATGTGACATGTTACATTTCTTTTACTAAATGAAACCTAACTGTCTTATTATTTGTTTTCAATGTTTATCAATGATTGAAAATTAGAAAAGATCCGTATCTTTACTTTTCAGGCATCTCAATTTATGTTTTGTTGTTACTTTATTAATAGTTCTGTATGTATTTTTTTTTATTATAGAATAATTTTCGAAAAAGATTTATAGTTATTTCTCGCTTTGTATGCAGCGGCGTATCGTGGGTATGTGCCGCCCTGCAATTAGAGGCCCTCATATGAATTTCTACATTTACCTCATTTTATGAATAATACATATTCTCAATGTTTTTTTTTCTTTTTACTTAACAGGTATAAAAAATTGCTTCCATAGCCTAAAATTTCCTTGCCCACTCTTTGAAAGAAAGGTTCAATTAAAATGCACAAGCTAAAGCATATTCAACAGATTTCATTAGTTTCTCTGTTAGTAGCTCTGCAACGCGTTATTTTTTTAGCATTGAAAGTTTGTAAATTATTTCTGGCGTCTTTGACTCATAATGTATATGCTTTCTGGTGTCTTAATAATTAGAAAAGAAATAGATTTGATTGTAACTAGCAAAGTCTTGCTTTAGCCTTTCGTTTGCCTCTGTCAGTTTTTCTATGTCTTTCAAATTTAACCTAAAAATGGCTCAATGAATTATTCACTATTTTCCGTCATTAGTTGTTTTTAATGCCTTACTTGTATCTGCAATTAGATCTTTCCAATGGTCTATGGACTTCGAAAAAAAAAGCGTAACAACGTTCCAGTGTACTAAAAATTGTTAAAATTTGTCTCAGTTGGGGCAGCATAAAAAATTAGTTAAAATGACGCGTTTGAGCAAAGTACTAATATGACATTGAGATATATGTCTTTAAGTCTCTTAAACTCCTGTATACTTTCCAGCCATGAAGAAGTATCGACACACATTGGGCATCTGCAATCCTGTTTTTTTTAGACTATAAACTTATTAAAAATCATTTCAGAAATGTCGTTAGCGGATACATTTTCCCCCCAATTAAATCTTTGAAAGATTCTACATACGTTTATTTGCTGATTTTTTAATCCTTACACACTGCAGAACTAGATTTGTTTGATCCTTAAGTGAAATGTCTGGAGAGCTATCCAATACAAAGAAATAAGTACAATAAATCTGAACTTCCAACTATCCAGCCATCCACAACACAATAAACAGGTAGCCATGGAATACATAATTCTAGTCATTCTAGGGCTGTCCCATTTGGGTGTGTATCTTTTCTTTAAAAAATATATTATATTTAAAAAAAAATTATGAATCTTTTCACTTCAAATTTGAATTTTATTTAAAGTATTGTATGTATGTATTATAGGAAAATATTGTTCTTCTATTTCCGAATTTTAAATCATTTATTTTGTTTCTTCTTCGAGAAATTGTAATGTTCCGTTTTGGGTCTAAATGTTTTATAGATTGTTTTGCTTTAAAAAAATCAAAACGTGGTGAGCTAACAAAACTTAAAAAATAAAAAAACCAGTAAAAAAAACAAGTTTTTGACTATAATTCCTTTATCTACGAGAAGTAACTAAAAGAATGTTCATTATAATACGCAGCGCAAGACCATCCAAAAATACAAAATTATAGTTATGTCTCGTAAAACGGGTTTAATATAATGCGCACCGATCAGGAACATGTTTATAAAAAAGTGTTGTCAATAAAATACGCACCTTATTGCGCGACAGGAAAGGTCGTTTGGTATAATACGCACCGCGACACTCTATCTCAAAAATTTAACATGATACATAAAGATAGATAAAATAATATAAAAATTCAATAATTTAATTACAGTACATTCCATCGATCTGAAATTTGATACATCGGCAACGCAACTGCCTGCAAAATTTCAGCTCGCTAGCTTACAAGGAAGTGGTTTAAAAATCGATCCAAAGTTTTGGCGACAAGCAAGGGCTCAAACAGACACCGCGAGTTAATATAAAGGATTTAATAACAAATATTCTTAGTTAACGAGCATTCAAATATCTGTAAATTGATATTTTATACTTAAAGATAGCTTCAAAATTACACCCATGACACCATTAAGAAAATGATGCGTGGTATTCAGCATTAAAGGATAAATGATATTAAAATTCCCGCTGAAGTAAATTAACTCTTAAATTTAAAGCAAAATATATAGAATTTATTTGAACTCCCTAAACCACAAGAATTATTGAAGTATCCCCAATGACGCTGCATCACAGGTTGTCACAGTTCCTATAAGTATGAATTAACTTAATGCCAACAAAATACTCGTATGTAAATAACTAAGAAAAAAAGCTTGAGATAAAATTGTGCCCAAAAAAGTACGCCAGATTAGAGGCAAGTGCAAGTAAGAATAAGAAAGTATTCTTTAATAATATATATATTCAATATCAACCAATTGAAATTTCTTGAATATAACATCAATATACATAATTCCCGTTGTCCGTATGTATGGATGTAATTTGTAATGCTGTTAGGTGGCGTTGCGATCCATTTTGTTTTATTCTCTTGATGGGGTTTTTTGGGGCTTACCCATTAAATTCCTTTTCGCCTTTATTATAAAAGTTTAAGCTTATATTTTAATACAAGGCGTGCATCGGAAAGCGCGCAAAAGGTGTGCGAAATATTTAAAAATTAAAGACGCGTTGTAAAAAAAAATTATAAGATGTCATTGTTTTAGCTTATATTTTAATTTTTGAAAAGGGAACGATGTAAACTATGATCTGAGGATTCATAATTATGAAATACTTTGTGTACATTTCAGCAAGTTAAATATTTCTTATTTATCAAACAAGGATAAGTTACTTATATTATTGATTCCCGTTGTCTGTATGGATGTAGTGCTGTTAGGTGTCGCTGCGATCATTTTTGTTTTATAGTGCTGTTTGAACCATAAAAGATTCCGTCATTTTTTGGCGGGTTATCTCTAGTAAAAAAAATAAAGCATTATTCAGAGTCTAACATATGAACTATGACTATGCCAAAAATTGTGACAAGATTTTGTAAAGTGTAAGGGTAAATAATAACTGGTTGGTTTTTGTGTGTAACAAAAAAAAACTGTCTTAACAATGCCACTGCATTGGATGTGGAATGCATGTTTAACATAACGACATAAGCCTTCAATTTTTATCTGTAAGATTCTGTCACGGGTGAGTCACATGATGGATGACGGAGGGGTCACGTGAGTGGAAGCGCGGGAAGAAAGAGTCGTTCCCATTGGCTAAGGAGGTTGGGGGATCAAGGGTCAGAGAACTTCCGTGGTGGAAGGACGAAATGTGTGTGCCTGTGTATTCCACGTTGTATAACCTCAAATTATATATTTCTTTGTACAAAGTATACATATTAAAGTTGTTTTATTGAAACCAATTCTTCAGAGGATTATTGTGTACAAGGTTTTGTATTGAGAGAACGCCTACAAGAGTTACATATAAAAGTAAACCATTGACAGATTCCTATTGTTCAAAAATCCTATTTTCAAGAATATTCGTTATACAAACGGCTTGGATCTCACACAAATGAAATCTTGACATGTGAAAACATCACAACTAAATGCTCAGACAAAGGACACATGGACCAGTGAGCACAATGACAACTGGACCAATAGACAAGTGTACATACGACAAGTGAACAAACATATTATAGAAAAGAAATCCAACAAGAAATTGTCAAGTAATAATTGGAAACGTTTATTTTAGTAAAACTCCTTTCAATACTGTAGAAAAAATTACTACACATATGTTGAAATAATAATTTAGGTTAAAAAAAAATTAATTGATTAGTTACAATTTTTTTTTATTAACAACGAGCAACAAAGCCAGTTCAAGAACGTTGAGACACCGTTCGGTGGCGTGTTGTAACCCCCCTCCAACAGCCGTCTCGACCGGCATACATCTACATCACGTCAAAAATACTATTTATAAATAAATAACTCGTAACAAGAGATTTTGACTATAAATCCCAACGCGCATTTCTCAAAATAAAGTCTTGAAAGAAATACTGCACCAAATATAACTCGTTTTGAACGTCCGCGTAAACGTGTTCAATATGATCGGCTGTAGGAGTCATATGTGTGTGAGGGACCAATCGCTATTGATGACCGCACAGAACATAGCCTTTTATAATATAGGATAAATAAAGTTTATAAATTAGCATTCTTCTTTATATGTTTTTATTATTTTTTATTTGTGCAAAGCAAAATAAAAATAAATTAAATCAAAATTATTTATAATCAAATAGACACACATTAGTAATTTGTTTACAAATTGTAATAGAATAACATAATGAAGTTGGAATTATTTAATTAAAATTAAACTTTTAGAGAAATAAAGATGAATAATTTGCATTAAAAATACGTCATCGTTTATTTAATTTAAATATTTGTTGTTGGTGATAAAAATGTTTCTTGGGTGACCTTGCACTGTGGAAAATTGACCAAACAAGTAAAAGAAGAAAATTCTATCATTTTAAGAAAGTCTTATTAATAATCATAAAAATGACCCAAAATAAATATTCTGCTAACCGCAGTGCAAAGCAAATTTGGTTTATTCAATTTTCGTAATCCCTTATATTAATTGCAATCCAATCCAAATATTCTGTTACCCTAACGTCCAAAGCAGGGAACACCAAATATGAGCAATTAAAACGGATGGGAGCACTCATAGATATACCTGCAAGAACAAATCTTCCATTAATTTTACAGGCAAAAGGACCACCAGAATCACCATAACAAAGTCCACTTTCATCATCATTCAAATCCAAACACAAAATTCGTCTATCACATTTTACTTTAAACAAAGAGCAACTGAAAATACACAGGCTTTGTGGCATGCTGTTTAGTTTGGCTTGTTGAAGAATAGACATAAATGAACCACTGTGATTACTTCTGCCCCAACCAGTCGCATAGCATTCTCCATTCTCACCGTCCTCAAAAGTTTGTCCTGGTTTGGGAAGACAAATAGGCTGGACATACTCATTGAATACAGCTTTTGAGTCCAGCTTAATTAAAGCGATGTCAAACATGGTGTTAGTTTTGTAATTATTGTGGACGATGACCTTTTCAACTCCCCGAACTTGCGTTGTAGAAACATTCTGCATTATCGTTGAAAGATTCCTTACTCCGAGGAATATTTCAGTTCGATGCCAAAGACGCAATGGGCTGCCGTCAGTACCCAGAAGTGTGAAATAAGGGAACCCCCACAGAGGCCAATCTTATTGGTATATGATCTGGAAAAGATACTAACTTGCCAAGGCCAGGCCTTCTCTGGTGCGTCATGGCCTCTTATTATTGCATCATTAACATCAACGGTAGGTTTCCCGCACTGATTCCCAATGCCAAATATTTCTTCAGCAGAATCCTTCAAAGGTGCATCTGGTTCACTATGGTCCAATCCTAAGAGATCTGCGTACTGACGTCTATAATGAATAACGTATTGATTCTGGGTGATTGAATACAGAAAACAATCCTTCCTTGTTTTGCCGATATGAAAAAAAGAGAAGGCGAGAAGCTGAAAAAATCATATGGAAATTACTTTTAATTTAATTCACAAGTTACCTTGTTAATACAAATTTTTTTTTAAAATAAAACAATAATATCTATTTATTATTTAAGTTTAAAAATTATATTTGAATTTTTTTTTAATAGATACGTAATAATTAAAATGCAATTGTTGTTTCTATTTTTTTAACTTTAAAAACATTCCTTATTTCTTTAAGCAAATAACTAATTCAGAGAAATTAAAGAAATCTCAATAGATTTAATTTTCATTTTTAACGCATTTTGGTATTTACTATGTTATGTTTTATTTTCAAAGGGGCCTATAAGGTAAGTGTAGGGAAGCAACCGCTTATAATATGAGCAAGGGGAATTCTCGTTCCCTCCTATTTATCTCTGCTAACAAATTTTGAATGTCTCAAGGCTTTAAATGGAAAAGACAAGTTTACAAGTATTTTATTAAAGAACTGTTTTAAGAATTGACTCGAGAGCCGTGATAAAATAATTGTTCTTTTTAATTAAATCCCTTATATTAACTTGCTTTGTAAGTTTAAGCGATCGGACTATCCGAACATTTGTTTATAATTCTTTCACGTGACAGTTCAGTTCACGCGTTGACGCGACCGTTATTTGTTCACACCCCCTACCGTCCTTGCGCACGGTTTTAAAAACAGGGGAGATAATTCTGTTTCAGTCTGTAAATGTCACATTTAAACATAATCACTACTTTTGTTATGTCTCATATATATGGGATTTATAGTCAAGAACTTTGTTTTTACATCTATTTATTACTAGTCTTATATTTACTTGCTTTGTAAGTTTAATCGGACTATCCCTAATCGGACTATTTTTAATATCCCAATGTTGAACCCCTTCCCGTTATCCAATCATTCTGAAAATTTACACACATGTTCATTTTCGGTGATAGTATTTTGTGAATTTTTGCGGACTTTTTCCATGTCTAGATTTAATTTAATTAAATATTTAAATCCCTTATATTAACTTGCTTTGTAAGTTTAATCGGACCATCCTACCGATCGAACCGAATTGACTATTTGTTTATAATTCTTTCACGTGCCACTTCAGTTCACGCGTTTACGCCGACCGTCGATGTTCACACCCCCTACCATCCCTGCGCCCGGTTTTAAAACCAGGGGAGAACATTCTGTTTCAGTCTGTAAATTTTCGATTTACAGTGAGTGTCGGATACTTGGGATAGGTCGGATAATTGGGATAAGTCGGATAATTGGGATCAGTTTGCTCAAAATATGCGAATCGTTTAGAACCGAACTAATCCTAGGACATTCTTGATTTATATCTACATTGATCAAAGGTAAGCTGGCTTTGCACTTACTGTAAAATGTGTATACTAAAAAGTAATAAATAAAAATATATAAAAAACACTTTTTAAAAACTAGTCTTATATTAGAAATGCACTAGAAAGTAGAAAATAAATTTAAAATTTAAAATATACAGTCAGAAGAGACCTTTAGTTCCAAATTTATGAAAATGTAAAAGTTTAAAATGAGACAGGAACGTTAAATCGTAGGTGAAATCGATTATCTCGTTGTTCGCCATGACTATAAGACTAGGGTGCTCAGTTTAAACTTAGTCTATCAATATCTATGCTAGCAAGTTTTGGGTTACATACGATTTTGAAATGACTCATTCAAGTTTAGTACACTGAAAAATTTAGGGGAGAAGAAATAACGCAGAAACCTCATTGTAATATGTATTAACTCTCAAGAACAATCAACTTGAGAAAAAAATTAACACTAAAATTTAAGAAAATCGTTTTAATACCGGTAATAATCTAAAATCTGAAGTAAATGGTAATTTCGGGGTAAGGGCAAAAAATGCGGTCTTTTCCGGCTGCCATATTTATCACTCTGACCAGAGTTTTTTCTGAGTAAAGTTTTAAAATAAACTAAATAGTCCTTTTGGTTCCTTGTTCATGCCTTGTCTGTACTATGGGATCAGCCGCGCGGCTTCCCTGGCCAAGAAGATAACTCATGACATGATAAATATAGCAACCCCAGGGCATCTTGTCGTCCCCCTAAAGCGATAACCAGTCGCCTTACAGTGAACCTAACCTTAACCCTAATCCCAAACCGAAAACCTAGAGCTAACACTGAATCTAACCTAACATTAAGCCTAACCTAAACCCATCCATGAAACCAAGTACTAAAACTATTGTGTCTATGTGAGGGGTAGCACCTAACGATGGGGAGCAGTCGTACTCATATTGGGGTAGTTCGCCACCTTTGGTCCACACCTGGCGCCCAGCTCTCAACTGTGGCTCCAAGTAGCTGTCGCATGCACAGCGAACACATCCCGGTAAACGGTCTCGACTGACCGGCTAAACAAGGTGAGGGTAAACGATGGGATACGAACCTGGGTGAAGTGGGATTAGTCTACCCAGCATGTGAAGGCTGTTTTCGGCTGCCTGCGCGCAGGATCTCCTATGAACCAACAGGCTAGAGGCGATTCACAGCAAAGCATTGTGGAGTGCTTAGAGCATGACAGAACACATATGACGTCCTGGTCATCCACTGGACCCAACTCCATCCCCAGCCGTCTCGACAACGTGTTGCTGCTGGATCAGATAACTTTGGGCGAGAGAGTGAGGTCGACGAGATGCGCGATTCTTCCTCACTTTAAACAAATTCACAGCGCAAGTCACTCTCATCATCATCATTTTACTAATATGATGAGAGTGGTAATCGTTGACAACGACGGACGAGCAACAACAACAAATAAACCTAACCCTAAACCTGGCCTAAAAATAACACTAAATCTAACCCTAAACCCAAACCTAGCCCTAATTTAGAGAATTTTGAAGGAAACAAGCAGCTGACATTGCAAATAAATTAATATTTCTCTTACACTTGAAGCTGTTACATTCATACCGATCTGAAATCAGGAAGGCACTAGCACTAAACAGAATAAGGGGCCGTCCACAAATTACTTCACGCGATTTTGGCCGATTTTTCATTCCCCTCCCCGGTATTCAAACGTCGTCACAAAAATTTTGCCCCCCCCCCTTTTTTTTTCTCCAATATTACGTCATAAATCTTTGCCCTCCCCCCCTCCACCATAAAAAATTATGTTTTTTTAAAATTTGAAAATAAGCATGTTGCAACTTAGTTGCAAATCCCGTATTAGTGTTTATTTAGTGTTAGGCTGCACTCTAATAACGTAACACGCGTGAAGAAATGTAAACCGTGTTTTTAAAAATTGTAAACAATCAAATATTGAAGGGGAAAATTTATTTAAAGTTCCGGGTTTTGACGTGACGTCACAAATCTTAAACTCTCCCCCCCACCCTCGTTACACATCGTCACAAATGTGTGACCCCCTCCCCCCCCCATTTGTTTAGATGCTTGACGTCATTTACGGACGACCCCCCCCCCAACCCCTAAACACACTTCCCTTATTGCACTTACGGTAAATCTTAAAATAAGGTAAATTTTACCTAAAGTTAATTGAAAATGATAAGGAAAGTTTTCAAAGGCTCCCGCCCTTGTTTGGAAACAAGTCTGCAAATGTGAAAGAGAGCTGGTTGTATCACACTCAGTATCTAAATAAGAAGAGTATTAGTGGCCTATTTATTGGATGATTTGCTATAAATAATATTATCTTCATCAACATTGCACGTTTAATAAAATTCTATGCGGTAAATATGTTTTATTTAGTGTTTAAATTAAATTAATAATTATTACTATTTATTTTTATTGTATTTTATATGGCGAATTCATGCAATATCAACAAAATAATAGTTAAAGAAGAGTTATGGCGCAAAAAAAAACAACTGTCGAGACAGCTTTGAGGACCCGAATAGCGTAAATTAAAAAAAATGAAAATAATAATTAGAAAATGAAAGAAAGAAAGAATTCATTTGTTACGGTCACGGCCAAAAGAGGCGCTGAAAAACGAAAACCAGAAACCCGTACAGTGTAAATTACTGTAAATGAAGCCAGTAAAAAAACTATCAGGCTAAATTACATACCTGATATGAGACTGAAAGAGTCAACATATTAATAAGTAATAGATAAAAGTTATGAAGGAAATTGTGCAGCTTTGGTGAGAATTTTTTTTAAACTTCCGTTTAGCTCATATTTTATTCTTACATTTTTAAAAGTGTGCAAAACATGCATAGTCTAAATAAACTCATTTCTCTTTCCAACTATTCTTTTGAATGTAGATAAATAGTTCTAATTAATATGATAGCAGCATGTATGTGATCAAAGTTGTGAAACTTTTAATGTTTATTAATAATCCTACAAATTTGTATTTATGTTTCGCAGCCTTGTACATGATAGAGGTTTGTGATAGGCGCCCCACGCTTTTATGTGCAGTGGATAGGTTCACGGATTTCACCTGTTTTCATATAAACATTTTATTTTATTTGTTTAGTGCACTTTCTATATGTAAATAAAAGCGCGTCCTTTAAAAAAAAATAATTTTTAAAGCATTTTTTCCCTGGGCAACAGCCCATAAGCCCCTTCCACGCTACGCCACTGACCCCATATACCCACCTGGAACTTACAATTATCCACTTTCTTGTCAGTAAAAATGCCCGTTGCGATCAATATGCTTCTGATACGATGGAATGACTGACAACCAAATTTCAGAAAAATTGCTTGACAAACTTTTGTGGTGTTAGCGGGCAGTTCGTACGACGTCAACAAAAGATTGTCAATAAATACAAGCAGCGTTGCATAAGCTGATGTCCTCAATCGCGTTTCGATGTTCATGGGCGTAGAAAGGGGGTTGCAGATTTGGTGTCTTTTTTTTGTCGTGGATTTTCTTAGCAAATAGACTGGTTGATCACCGGGGACCAATGTTCTCTTTGAAGCTGCGCCCCTGCGCGGCCACGCAGGAATCTGACCGACTCCGTGCAGCAGTTTATAATTGCCGCGCAGAAAATTTCGTAAAATATCGCACAAGAAAATGGATGCTGTTCAAATTTGCACACCAGTTATTTAAAAGTTGCACACGGAAGGAATATTATCTGGGACCCGAACTCTATTCTATCTACGCCAGCCAAACTCGCACAATTTTATGGGGATGGGCCTGATAATTATACACTGATCTTTTTACGTGCTTTTATTTAACTTTCTACTCTGTGTGTGTGTGTGTATGTGTGTGTGTGTCTGTCTGTCTGTATGTTAGCGTTAAATCCTGCAACGTTCATTTTTGAAGCACTTCGCATTCATCGCTCGATTAAGCTGAAATTTGGCAGATATCTGTATCTCCGGTAACAATACTATATTCCAAAATCTATTTTAATTTATTTTCTTTTTTTTGTTTGTGCAAATTTGCTTTTACTGTTAACGCAACTATTTTCTTTAAATGGATACAATACATTTTTTAAAAAAATGTATTTTTCGTTAAAGCGTGTGCTCTATTACAAATTGTCATTGTTACAACCCGGCTAAGACAGAGACAAAACAATTACATTAAAAAATTGTGTAAATAAAAAAAATGGGTAAACAAAAATTGGCTTAAAAAATAGCATTTTTTTTACAACGCTCTAATTCCAATGCACGTAAAATGACAAAACAAATGTTAACATGTCAATATCAACAAAAATAAAAGCATATTTTTTGTTGAAATTAAATCCTGCGTATATATAGAACTCTTCCTGGGAATTTCACGTCCCTGAACATTTGTCGTAAAAGTAACATTTTCTTGTGTACTCTCAATCATTGTGCTTCGGAGACACACACTGTATATGTTTGGCACATGGTTGTATATTGAGAGAGTGACACATAATTCTTATAATTAGGAGACGACTATGGTGTTTCATAACTAGTACCCATACCATCGATTTTCCATACTTGGTGCACAATATTTTTATTTTTTTAAACATGATAAAATTGATTTGTTTACCTTTTAGTGCATTGGAATTCAAGCATCTTTTAAAAAAATCCCTTTTTTACCCAGCTAAAATAAAACCCTGACATTTTGTATGTGAAATAATGAAGATGGGGCTGAGCAAGGTAGTAATACGGTATTCATAAAGCTAAATATCTGCCAGCCACAGTTGTACAGTAATGTTAATGTCAGCGGCGTTGCGTGGGCACGTGCCACCCGGGGCAGAATCCAGGTGTGCTGCCACCCCCCCCCCTGGAAAAATGTATGTTGGTAATAATAAAGACACGACATCTAGAAAAGTTTTTTTTTCTTTAAAATTGAAGTTAGAGTTTGATCTTATTATAGAACTAGGGGCTGTAGGCTGTAGGGCGCCTATGGCGCCCACTTATTTTGTCAAAAGCCCAAGTAACTAAATTATCCTTGTTTGATAAATACGAAACACTAGACTTCCTAAAATGTATTTTATAATTATAAATCCTCAAATCCTCTTTTTAGATCGCTCTCTTTTCCAAAATTAAAATATTAGCTAAAACATATAGTATTTTTTTTAACGGCGAAAATCTTTTAATTTATAATTATTTTGCACACCTCCTTTTTTGAAATCCTGTAAACATTCCAGCTATGAAGAAGTATTAACACACGTTGGGCCTCTGCAGTCAACTATTTTAAGACCACTTTTTATTTAAAATTATTTAAGAAATGTCGTAAGCAGATTCATCAATTTTTTTTTCTCAATGAAATCTTTGAAAGATTCCACAACTTCTACTTTAACATTTTCAATCTTCAAACATCGCTCAACTAGATTTGTTTGATCCTTGAAGTGACATAAATCTTGTGCTAGTTTCAGGGACCAAGCTTGAAAATGTGTTGAGATCAAGGTGGCTGCTGAGAAAATTTTGTGTTTCATAATTGAAACAGTCCATGACATTAAAATGTTCTTTAAAAAGTAACAGGATCATCGAAAATTCTGAGCACTGTTAATAAATCTCCTATTCCTAAGAAGGAACCCTCCCTTTTCTTTGAACTATCCATGAGCAAGTCTGCGGGGTATGATACGCCGCGGTGCGTATCTAGTTTTTTTTAATATTAAAAAAAATAATATTTTAGTCCCCGTTCTTTTACCCCTTTCTTTTCGAACATGACTTCTTAAAAAGGCTGTAAACTTTGTTTTTCAACACTTGGGATAACTTCGTTGACGTGCTCTCCGTTGTTCTCAGTGACGGAAAAGTATTCATACACTCTCCTCACCAATACTTTTAGTACATGAATACTTAAGGAATATATGAATATATGGTGGCGAGGCAGAAATTATCGCGATGTCCGAAATACTTCCCGCCAGTATCATCATTTACTTCCGAGAACATCCTCATACCTCTCCCTGAGTTTAAAATTTGTCTCTTTAGCGGTCCTTCCGATCATGGCCATCACGAAGTTCTATTGCCTCTCACGCGAGATGACTCTCTGGTGCCATCTATTGACTACGCCCTTACAAATTTCCTCCTTCCAACGACCAAGCATTCAGATCGAGGCGTCAAAAGGGTATGACAATTTTAAGCATGATTACAACATAATACATAGTCATTGCTACCACCTGTGCGTGCCTATTGGGCTTGCACCAGGAAAGAGATTTCAAGAAATAATATAATTAATGAAATGAATTCAATTTATCAAATTGAAGAAAAGCCCACGTAGCGACATCACCATCTATCGGATGGTAAGCGTGTAGGGCACAAAGAAATTTATACCGTTTAAGATATTTCAAAGTTGGCTCCGCACGGCGAGAATCAGCACATAGGGTGCAAAATCTATCCACTTAATAAAAGATGGATAGAGTGACATATCTAACCAATAAATCGTATTAATATAAGTACATAAATATACATTAATACAAAGAGACTTTACATCTTGCACCGATTTGGGCCAGGGGATCTATAATTGCATTTTTTCCTTATATAAGCTTTCTAAGAATTATTATATATATATGATTGCTATAAAACTTTGGGAAGATGTTGAATACACTCCAGGCAAAAGTTTCTGGCATAACTATTTTAAAAATACAACTGACACCGGGCCGGGAGTCTAAAATGTCATTTTTTCCTTACATTAGTTAAATTAACAGTCGCGCGATGGTCTAAGTGGTAGCGCACTGGACTATCGATCAGAGGCGGATCCCGAGTCGTGGGTTCGAGCCCAGGTACTGGCAAAGCCCCTGGGGCGTTGTGCTGGCCACACATTCCCCTGCTCGTTAGTGGTGGCTATAACCTTGTGAACGCTACATCACTTGCCCCATAGTCCGTCATGGACTGGAAAGGGGGTCATAATAGATGGATGTTGATACATAAATTCTTCACGGCCAATATTAAAATATGTGAAATTGAACTTCTGCTGCCAATACCTTTTTGGCCGTTGTACTAAAATCTTTAGTTGTTGTTGTTGTAATCTTTTAACACGTTTTTACATATTCGAGTTTACATGATCTTGACTTATGTAAACACAAATCCAGATTGCAATACATGTGTATATAAGGATTTTCAAATTTACACTTGCAAACTTTGTGGTGCCGAGACCTTTCATGTTTTTTTTTCTCAAAATGTTCTTTAGTGATATAAACCTTATAATTATTATTTTATTCAACCGATCGCACATATATTTTGATAAGTTGTTAAATAAGTTGGCAATGTTTAAAAAAAAAGGAAGAAAAAAAACATTTTCACTCATTTTGGGGCGAGTGCCTTTAATATAGTTGATTTTTCTGTGTAACCTTTAAAAAAAAATTTCCTTTATTTATCCAAACGCCATTAATTTATTTAGCACACATCCATGAAGGTTTCTAGCATAATTATTTTTTAAATGTACCACTCATTGGTTTCTTCAAATTTATTCCTTAATACTGAGATCGTTGCAACGCACGACGGATCAGCTAGTTATCAATAAATTGTACTCTGGATTACATGGATGAGCAGTAGGAAAATAGTTTTGAAATATATATATATATATATATATACTAGATCGGACCCGCGGCGTAGCATACGCCACAGAATTGCTTTTTAATAATGAAAAGTGTGCCAAGAAAAGTAGAACCACTCCCATCCTGTACAACCCTCACTAGCCAACCATAAACTGTGATTGGTAGACACTTCTTTCTTCCCTCCATTCCTTCTATATAGTGTGTCTCAGTGCGGTGCGCATAGAGCGGCGCGTTGCAAGAGTGCATAACACTACATATATATAGACTGCGGAGTCTTGCTTACTCTAGTTTCTGGCTAATTATATATACTAGATCAGACCCGCGGCGTAGCATACGCCGCATCATTGCTCATACATAGTGCAAAGAAATGGACAAAAGAACGGACACAAACTTTCCGCAGTGCGCATTATTATTATGGTAATTATTGAAGAATTACTACCTTTACTTCTATATAGTGCGTCTCAGTGCGGTGCGCATAGTGTGGTGCGGGTGGGTGTGCACACTACTACCTATAAATAGACTGCGTCGTCTTGCTTAGTCTAGTTAATACCCGCGCTTTGTAGCGGAAAATGAGGATTTCAATTATCGTTGACGACCCGTGTAACACCAATTTAAAACAAAAATTTATTTCAATCTGGAAAATGATGGATATACTTGTTTGTCAATATTTGTCAACGTTGTGTAAAATCAATTGGGAATAAAATTACATTAAGTGGAAACTGGGTGCTGGATGTGCATATCTCATAGGGCCTGAAGATTTCAGTCTAGATCATTATGGAGACACGTGGCTTTTTATTTAAATTGTTTAAAATCTAATGGGAAATAAAGCTTTAAAAGTTTACGAAAAAATTATTTTGGACCCCAACCCCAAAGAAACAGACGTTAGGAGTTCACTAATCCTTAGAATTTTTTTTTAATATCAAATTTGGTCAATAATTAATCCATATACCAAGTAGCATCTGTTTAAAGTACCTTTTATATAACTCATGTTTAAAAAAATTACGGGCCCCCAACGTCTAATAAGTGGTGTTTTACAGACTTAATGTCAGAAACCTTCACGGGAGCGTACTCAAAAACTTCCCAAAGTTTAATATCCGTGGGATGAATACTATTTATAAGGCTTTAAAAGAAAACTAAAACAAGGCCCCGGTGGCCCAATCGGTGTAAGATGTAAAGTTCAAAACAACAGTTTATCTTGATCATGATGGATATATTTGCTTGTAAATGTTTGTCTTAAAATATAGAGTAAAATAGAAGGTTAAAATTTTACGGTTACGGCTCCAAAAGAATTTTAAAAAAATTTTTTAATGCCCTATTACAATTTAATATACGCCATCAAGATTTATATGCCAAGTTTTGTCAAAATCCATTTATACAGTTTCCAAAGTTTAATTACATTTTATTTAGCTCATATAAGCTGAAAAAACTACATTTGGGCCCCTGGCCCCCAGGGGGTGATAATTTAATTATTTTTTTCGCCTGTTAGCATCTCGTGAGTGTACTCAACAACTTCCCAAATTCGATTGCTTCTACCTACACGGGAAGCTGGAGAATTAGTGATGAGTAAATTTTTTAAATAAGAATATTTAAACTACATTTGGGCCCCTGGAGTCTTAATAAATGAGAAACTATCATGGAATCCTTATGTCAATGAAGTTATTAAAAAATCAAACAAAACTTTAGGCTTTATAAAAATAAACTTTAACAAATGTTATAGAGATATGAAACCAAAATGCTACCTCACTTTGGTGAGACCTGTACTAGAATATGCATCTTCTGTATGGGACCCATCTACCAAAGAAAGCATTGATAAACTAGAACAAATTCAAAAAGAGCTGCCAGATTCATTACTGGAGAATATTCAAAACTGACAAGAATAACACCATTAGTTAAATCATTAAACCTTGAAACACTAGAGGATAGAAGAACCAAGAGCAGAGTAGTAATCATACATAAAGCAATTAATTCTAATTTAGAAATACAACACAAAGATAACTTAATACAACACTCAGATAGACATAAGGATAGAAACACCTTTCTTATTCCGTATGCAAGAACAAACACATACAAATTTTCTTTTTTCCCGTCCGGAATTCGGGCGTGGAATAGGTTGCCTGAAGAAACCAGGAAAATCAACACTTTATCAACATTTAAATCTTTAATAAACATGCAGGACTAAACACAAACCACAGATAAGCGTAAGACTAAGACGCAATAATCTTCTGTATAGAAGGAGCGTCTGTAAACAGATAAGATAAGATAACAGTGAAAAATTTAATATTATTATGACAGTACCCAACAACTTCCCAAATTTTCATGCTTGTACCTACATCGGAGTTTGGAGATTTATTGATGAGTCTGTTTTATATAGTTCAGATTAGAAAAAAAACATTTTGGCCCCTGCACCACGGAGAGTAATAATTTAAACATCGTTTTTGCCTGTTACCATTGCAGGAGGGTACGCTACAACTTCCGAAAGTTTCATGCGTTTACCTACTCGTGAAATATGATAATAATTAGTGGTGATGAGTAAGTTTTTATATAGCTCATACAAAGAAAAAACAAAATTTGGGCCCCCGGCCCGCAGTGAGTGGGAATTTTAAAATTCTTTTTTGCGAATTATCTTTGTTATCGTGCACTCAGCAAGTTCCTAAAGTTTCATTCTTCTACCTACTAGGGAAGTTGGAGAATTGGTGATGAGTGAGTCAGTGAGTGAATAAGTCAGTCAAGGCTTTACATTTTAATTTATTAGTATAGATAGATGGATATTCAATGTTAATTTATTGAAATATCTTGAATAAAACATAATTATAATTATAATTAGACTAATTATATGAACTATAAACTGGACCAAAAATTGTGACAAGGTTGTTTGGGGGTATATAGTAAGTTTTTTTTTCTTTTGGTGCAATAATAAATAATCAGGCTTAACCATGACATTGCATTGGATATGGGATGCATGTTTAACATAAACCTTTATTTTAATCTGTGAGATGTCTTATTTTCAAATTTTTTAAATAATGCACAGGGCTATGTTTTAACAGAACTGAACACTTGAACACACCGCAATTGAACTAACAGACAAATGTCACATGGACAAGAGACCACAATGACAACTGAACAGATAGACAAGTAAACCTACGACAAGTTAACAAAAAATATAGAAAACAAATTTAACAAGTAATTATTTCAAAACGTTTTTTTAATGTACAACTCCAAGTTTATTACTGTAAAGAACTTACTAGAAATATTTTGAAATAAATATTAAAGTTTTAATATTAATCAATTATTTCATTAATTTTGTTTTTAAAAATTAGTTTAAGTTTAGTTAGCTTAGCATTCGTCTTTCTTTTAAAAAAAAATTAAAATATATATAAATAAATGAATTAAATTAAAAAATATTAAATCAAACACACATTAGTAATCTGTTAAAAATTTGTAATAGAATAATTTAATTAAAAAAAACACGTTGTCAAAGAAATAAAAATAAAACATTTGCATTACAAATATATCATCGTTTATGTAAATATCTGTTGTTGGTGATATGAATGTAAAGTTGGGAACGTTAAAAAAATAAAGATAAAAAAATTAATAACTATTCTATTATTATAATTCTAAGTAAGTCTTATCCGTATCATAGGAAATGACCAGAAAGAATTATTTTGCAAATCGCAGAGAAAAGCAAATTTGGGTTATTCAATTTTCGTTATCCCTTACATTTATTGCAATCCAGTCCAAATATTCTGTTACCCTCATGTCTACAGCGGGGAAAATTACAAATGAGCAATTAAAACGGCGGGGAACAGCCTGTGTTATACCTGCAAGAACAAATCTTCCTTTAACTTTACATGCAAGGGGACCACCAGAATCTCCATTGCAAGTTCCGCTTCTTTCGTCATTCAAGTCTAAACGCAAAGTTCGCCTATCACAATTTCCTTGAAACAAGGAGCAGGTGAAAATGCAGAGGCTTTGCGGCATGCTGTTTATTTTGGCTTGCTGAAGAATAGGCATAATTGTACACTATGATTACTTCTCCCCCAACCAGTCGCATAGCATTCTTCATTCTCACCGTCCTCAAAAGTTTGTCCTGGTTTGGGAAGACAAATAGGCTGGACATACTCATTGAATACAGCTTCTGAGTCCAGCTTAATTAAAACGATGTCAAACATGGTGTTAGTTTTGTAATTATTGTGGACGATTATCTTTTCAGCTCCCCTAACTTGCGTTGTAGAAACATTCTGCCTTACCGTGGAAAGATTCCTTAATCCGAGAAATATTTTAAGTTCAATACCAAAGACGCAATGGGCAGCGGTGAGTACCCAAAAGTTTGAAATAAGTGAACCTCCACAGTGGCCATACTCATTAGTATATGATCTGACAAAGATACTAACTCGCCAAGGCCAGGCTTTCTCTGGTGCGTCATGACCACTTATTATGGCGTCGTTAACATTGATTGCAGGTTTCCCGCACTGATTCCCATTGTCAAATATTTCTTCAGCAGAATCCTTCAAAGGTGCTTCTGGTTCTTTGTGGTGCAATCCTAAGAGAGCAGCGTACTGACGTTTATAATCAATAACTGATTGATACTTGGTGATGGAATATAGAAAACAATCTTTCCTTGGTTTACAGAGAGGAAGTAAAGAGAATGCGAGAAGCTGAAAAATCGTTTGGAAAATACTTTTTATTTAATATATAAGTTTACTTGTTAAGAGAGCACAATTTAAATAATATAGCAGGATTCAATGTTATTATATAAGTTTAAAAAATAATTAAAAAATCAATATATTTTTTATAAGATATGAAATTTATCTAATGCAACATTTCATTTTTTTCTATTGCGTTAACTTTAAAATAATAATTTTTTAACGAGGCAAAGTATTGAAATCTCAATAGTGAAGATGTAATACTTATGTGCTTGTTCTAGAGTGTATATTGTATAGTATAGTGTCATCGGCGTAGCGTTACGCTCGATACAGGTGCCCAGTTCGGTGCTCTTCACCCGCAATAAAATATAATTATATATTGAAGAAACTATCATTTCTAAATTCAAGTAATAATAAAAACGTTATAAACACTTATGTTTAGGCTGCGGAAATTAAAGATTAAATTCTCGATTAATCGTTAAAAGATGTTAAGGATTAAATTATTTTTAACGATTAATCGACCCATCACTTACAAATTATTGGAAGTCAAAAAATAAAAATAAAATAATAAAAATAGCGGCCGAAAAATATAAATTTCCTGACGATTACACGAACATTTTGGTTTTAAACTACTGACTGACGGGAATGTTTAACATGTTGATAAAGTTTGCCTACCATGGTTCAAACACTTCGCCTACTTATCAAACCAAATGAAAAGCGTATTAAGCTAATGACAGTAATGGAGTATGACTCAGAGACAGAAAATGAGGACATCTCTTCTGATTAATTGCTGCATTACAAAATGGAGAGGAAAGTTCCTGAATCCATTAACCCTCTACAATGGTGGAAACTTAATGAACACTGATATCTGATAACGTCATTCCTTGCCAAGACCGTTTTGTGCACACCAGTTACCTCTGTAGCCTCAGTTCCATGTGAATGATTGTTCAGCTCGACTGGTTATATTGTCAATTAGACCCGCTCATTACTTGAAACAAATAATGTCAACACACTTGTCTTTTTGCGTAGTTGGTTAAAAGATGACATATAAAGGAGACATTCCAGTGTTATTTAGATTTTCAACAGGAACGTTTAATAAGTGTTACTTTTTGTAATAGAAATTTATGGCTAGTCAAGTGACAAGTCTTTAACACACTGTGGTCTGGTTGACAACTGTCTTTAATCACTATGTACAATTTATTGTGATCAACTGTACAATCAACTACCTAAGCAGCTCGTATGCAATCAACTGCAATTAACCACATAATCTGCTCGTATGCAATCAACCCCGGTTGCCTCATGAACCGTACATTTATAGCCAGCTCTCCTCCCAGTCCTTGACCAGCACGCTTACAGTTCACCTCAAAAAACACGTTTTCATACTAGCTCAAGACATTGCATTCTCATACAATGTAAACACAACAACACGTCTCTCACACTTTTGACATCAACAATTTTAATTTTTGGCTTTAATCCAAAATATCGAATAATTAATCGTTAATTTTTCAAAGTTAACGACTTAAATTTAAATTAATCGTTAACAGCTCTACTTATTTTAGAATGAATAAATAAGGAACTTTTCTCCGATGTATTTATCATGTTCAGATGACAGTTTTATAAAGAGTTTTCTTGGTTTCTCTTGTAATGCTTTTGCTTTTGAGTATTTTCTGGCTACCAAAGTATGCTCTATTCCCGGCTGATGTTCTTTCTTTAATTGTTTATTTTCTATCATTGATTCATTTAATTTAGTTTTGATCCTAAGTATTTGTATTGATTTGCATTTTCAAAAGTCTGTTTCCTAATTTTACTGACTTCACCTGCCATTTCTTCTCTTACTAAGGTTATGTATTTTGCTTTTTGGTTTGTTGACTTCCAGCCCTGATTTCAATGATGCATCTTCTAATTCAATGTAGGATTTCAATATGCCTTATGTACTTTTAGTAGGCAGGGCTATGTCATCAGCATATGCAAGATACTGGATGAGCTGGCTATAGAGATTGCCATTATCTTTTGGTTCATGAGATTCCTTCAAGACGTATCCAATTATTGTTCCTCGAGTGTCTATATTTACGTTTCTAATAACTCTCTCTTATGTTAAGTTAAAGAACTTCCTAGACAGTGAGTCTCCCTCATACTACTCAGGCTCTTGATTTTTTCAGTTCAGTAGCCTGAGTATCAGAAGATTAGATTTTTGAGTTAAGCTTTCAACTATTACATAATTAGCAGTTCCTTTTTTAAATTCCTTGGCTTTTCTTTTAGTATTATAAATATTATCCATTAAAATAAATTAATTTGATAATTAAAGACGAGGCTTTGCCACCCTTAAAAATGCGCCGACCGGACCAATCGCCCTCCCCCAGCTACACAGTTGCTTGCTGCATATATGAGTATTGCTATGTGCATGTTTGCTCTATTTGTGTGTTATTTTATTTTAATTTGTGTCAGCTACAATAATGTGAGAACGAATATTGGTAGATGGTTAGGTAGATATAGAGTTTGATATAATATAGAATAGTCATTGAGTTATTTACTTTGTTAGGCATGTTTGAAAATTAACATCTAAATTAATGTAGGTGTCAAGCAACGGCCTCCAATATGATCTGGGGGAATAATATCATCCCCCTTTAGCTCACTAGATCGGTAATTTTTAAAATTCTTATGGCAGTTATGGCACCAGTAATTAAATAGAAACGACAAAATATATAAAAAATAGGATTTGCTTGATGGGGTTAACAAATATTGGTCTCTCGTCTGGTACACAAATTTCAATTAATAAAATTTAAAAAAAACATAACAGACAAAATTATATTTAATAAAAAAAAAGGTTATTTTCAAAAATTAAAACCAATTTAAACATTATTAAATGGTTCCTTATACCGATAATGCGCATCATCGAAATAGCAAACTCTCATTGGGGGACCAAATTGACTTGTATATGGTCATAGTGCATATAAGTGGGAAGACTGTTGTTTCACCTGTGAGTGGGACAGACATCCCCTGATTGTTATCAATGCTACCTTTACGCTGAGCGGCTGCGCAGTCGAGCATATATCTCACCAACGCCGCGCAGTAATTAAGAATTACCGCAAATCAAATATAATATCTACTAGCGTATCACCCGTCAAAAATGACAGAAGTTTTAAAAAATAAATACACATCAGATTAAAAAATAACGTAATATAGAACTTTCAGTTATTTTATTTATTTTTATTTGATTCATTTTATATCATTTTGAACAATTTTATGCGGAAATTTTCGAAAAGAGTTATTTTTTGGTGCAGCACTATAAAACAAAATCGATCCCAGCGCCACATAACAGCATTACAAATTTCGCAGCGCCACCTACAAATTACATCCATTCATACAGACAACGGGAATTATGTATATTGATGTTTGTGCGGAATAAAAGTGTACCCAAAAATGGATGGTGTGCAGCTTTGCGCACGAAATTGTTATTTTGAACACTGAACACCGAAACTTAGAGAGAACAATGGCACTGGCGCTGTAGTTACGAGGTATGTAGATAGGTACGCATATTGGTAGATATGAACCATTTTATTCTACAATGGAAGTTCAATAAAAAAATGTTTAAAACTTAAATTGTAAATTTAAAGTATTGATATATACAAACCAACTGGACGAATAACTGTGGAAAAAATAATTAACTATAATTTATGAACAGACAAGCGATCTTGAATACATTATTTTTTTTTAAAATTGATACTACAAAGCAGTTACTCTAGAGATTTTACTGAGCTTACTTCCAACCTCTCAAAACTACCACAAAAGTTAAATGTCTGATAAGATATTCCCGAAGATAATTAACCAATGTGCTAAAATAGCCTGGTGTATACTACTTACACCTGCTCATACAGGTTTTTTTATGATTATGCTTACCTTTTTCATTCCTATGGTCCAACGTTCTTTTGCACATCATATTTACCTCCCACGTCACAAATGGCAGGCTGTAATTATTTAACTTTTAGTTGAACTGCTGGTCGCCTGATGAATTCGTTAAGTATCGGTCAAACAATGAATTTAAAAGTTGACCAACTTCTTGGTATCCATGGAGTTGAACCTTTGTACAAGCCTCACTATATCTATAAATATCTTCACAATAACAATTTTTTTTTAATTTAATGGACTTAACCAGAGGCGTCACTGGGGTTGGTGTCACCTGGGGCGGTAGCTCTTGGTGTCACCCCCCTCACGACTTATCCCATAGAACTCCCCCGAGTCTTCCAGTACCAAATAACGGGAAAATACAGAAATTAAAATTTTGGTGTCACCCCTTGTGATGGTGTCACCCGGGGCGGCCCGCCCCAACCGCACCCCCCTAGTGACGCCACTGGACTTAACTAAGATCAAATGTGATTTTGTGTGTGTTCATCTATAGACATACAGACCTTCAATTTACTAACAATGTATACTAAATGTCAAACAGTCAAACGTTACATTTCGGCTGGATAGGTTTTTATATTAAAGTGTTTTGAAAGTCTTGACAACGAAATCAGAATACGAAACGAATCAGGAACAGCAAAAATGACTGCTTTGTAATTGCGGTGACCATGTCGTGATCGTGTAAGGCCGTATCCACGATGATAATGTTTATGTTCATGCGAGGGTAAGGAACCTACATTTATTACTTTGTGTGCCATTATTTTCCAATTTCAATTACGTACAAAGATTGCTCCGTGTCTACTGGGTTTTGATCTGTGACAAAGCTAAGCTGTAATGATGTACATGGTGTCATGTCGCGTACGTGCCATAGAATATTGTAGCAGACGTTCAAAGTCGCAAATTAATCAGGTACGGTAATTTAAACTACTCCGATCTCTTTCTGGTCAACTTGCGTTTTTAAGGGCCCCCAAAGATGTCTTTTAATATTTAATAAAAATAATATCTATGCACTCATTTTCTTTTGCGCTAAAGAATTAATCTAATTTTTCATCGTCTTTTTAAAATATTTTTATCATCACATCGAATTTAATGCATTAAAAAGAAATACGTTTATGAAAATATTGAGAACTGCTTATACATAATATATCTTCCAAAGACACATTATACATGTGTCCACAAAATTGCTAGTCCGACCTTTGTTTTATTTTGTCGAAATCCTGATCCATGATGAATTTTGTGTTCTAAAATTAGAGTAATTCATATATATAATTCCACTACATGATAACTTTGGACGGTAACAATTATCTAGGCTAAGCTAAATACCTTATCCGGTACTAAAAGAGTTAACATCATAGTATGTAAGCAATTAGCAAGTGAGAAATATGAAGAAAATGTGCAGCTTTGATAACAACCCCTTTTTTTCTTACTTCTGTTTAGCTGTTAATTTAATACTGAATTTTAAAAAGTGTGCACATTGATGCGCAATCTATATATTAATCACAAGAACTATCAAAACATGGTGTCAAGCGTCTAGGAGGATTGGGTAACGTTTGTCAAGGATGTGAAAGGAGGAAGAAAAGGGGGAAAGTTTGATCAGGAGGAGGTTACGTAATATTATTGCCAACATTGCACTGTAAGAAATTACATTTAAATTTAAAACAATTCTGAATAAAGTTAATAATATAATTGTTTTTTAAAAATGTATTTTTATATTTACCGCTATCATTTTATTAATGAAAATACCAAGTGTTAGTAATTAGAGGATCGACGACTGGTCTTGATGAAGCTACAGGATGCTATTAAAGAGAAGAATCATGGAGCAGTTATATTGAGAAATGATCCTGACGGTGAAGAAGAGAATGTATCGTAATTAAATTAATGAATTTATAGATAATCTCTATGTATCTCTATGTAGAATGTTAATTTTAGGTTAGTCTGTCACGTGGTGCGTATATTGAAAATACTTTTAGTTATGTCTCATATGTAAAGGATTTATAGTAAAATTGTAAAAAAAAACGTTTTTCTTTACGGGTTTTTTTATTAGAGTAATGTAGAGCCAATTTTTGGATTTTTATCATGTATTATTAATATAACAGTTTTTATGACAAAACAAAAGCGAAAATTAATGTTGAGATAATTTTTAAAGATTCCTCGAAAATTATTCATTTTTAAAAGTTTATTCAATTTAAAAATGTCTCGAGCTCATTTGTATTAAGTTCAGTTGTAAGTTTGGTACTTTTAGTGTGCTCACTTGTCTGTATGTTCACATGTCGTGAGGTTGGTTTTCTTTCTCCACTTGTCGTATGTTCACTTGCTGAGTTAAATTGCCAAGTCACCACAATATTTGTTTGGATAAAGGATAAAGGATATTTTCATTTAGATGTGTATTGTTTGCTGTAAATTTATGTAATTGTGTTAAATTGTAATACGATATTCGCTCTCGAATTTTATTTCTTTTATGAGTATACTTTTTAAATCCTTTATATTAACTCGTGGTGTCTGCGGCGGACCTTGCTTGCTTGCTTGCTTGTCGCCAAAACTTTTGATCGATTTTTAACCCACTTGCTCGCAAGATAGCGAGCTGAAATTTTGCAGGCAGTTTCGTACCGATGATAAAAACACCGTATCAAAATTTCAGATCGATCGCATGTACCGTAATTAAATTATTGATTTTTTAGATTATTTTATTTATTCCTATGTATCATGCTATTTTTTGAGATAGAGCGTCGCGGTGCGTATTATATTGAACAACCTTTCTGTCGCGCAATAAGGTGCGTATTTTATTGACAGCTCTTTTTATAAACATATTCCTGATCGGTGCGCATTATATTAAACACGTTTTACGACACAACTGCAATTTTGTATTTCTGGATGGTCTGGCGCTGCGTATTATAATGAACATTCTTTTAATTACTTCTCGTACATAAAGGATTTATAGTCAAAAACTTGGTTTTTTACGGGTTATTTTTTTATTTTAAAGTTTAGCTTTGCGCTCAAGTTTTCACTTAATGATAAGACAATGAGCAAACCGTTTAGGGACCATTGGCTGAATATGTCAGTTTATAATTGAGTCTTTACCTAAAGATATGCACTATAACTTTAATCAATAACGATATTGTTTTTGTGTATGTGTGTTGTTTTTATCTTTTAAGAACAGAGCTGATTACTATTAAAATTTCCGTAACCTTTCGGTAAATCCAAAATTTCAATAGCGTCGAACAGCTTTTACGAGGAAGTGTGTTTAAGTTTTTGAGTTATCATTTTCGTTCTCGCATAGCCAAAAAGAAGCAGATGAAATATTTTATAGAAAATCTATTCCTAAAAATCATTATTAATTAATTTCCTGTGCCAATTATAAATAATGAAAATTTTGAAAGAGCCATTCAAGATTAAATTATCGGATATCAGAAGGTTCGCCAGAAGGCATTATGTAGCTAGAAATTAAAGAAAACGGTAAGCTAGACTCTGAAGGCTGCAAATAGAAACTATTTTAAGTTTTTAAACTTAAATAAACTTAAAATTTAAAAAAAAATAAGAAGAAAAACAGGAACAATTTAGCTTAGAAAGGGATGAAGCGGAACATTCGAGAACAAATCCAGTCTAGAAACAAAGACTCTAACATGGAGACTAAGCATTCCAATAAAACGACACAAAGAAATCGCTTGTCTTTTAATAATTATTAGCGTGCCGCACATGCAGAGTGATAAATCAATAAAGAACAAATAATTAGTAGATGACATTGTTCTTGAAAAGGTTACAGCGGATCAAATGCTGACTTCCCCGTTAGCTGCACTGTTCATGTCTATTTTTATCTATTTTATCTAATAAAAGGTCTCTTATGAGATTTCTCTGCAAACGCCCATTATATCACTGCATAGAACTACATCACCCATCCTCGTGTAGGATGATAAACAAGTTGATATCTTCTATCTTATAACACTAAGAACGATGGAGGCCATATTCCCTCAAACATTGCTCATTGTGGTGTCGTGTGTCAGTTGTTGAAAACCTTACACGCAGTATAAAATGTTAACCTGGCAGGCGCTTACGGCTTGTCATTTCATCTCTGAAATATATAAATAGTGTATATTAATATTCAGTTGAATCGAAATCATTAAGATATTATTATATATTCGGTGATTCTGTTTGGACCCATCTGAACTATTCTACAATTATTTTAGTCAGATTAGTGGACTTGACTTGACAAAGACTTGTTTACATATTGTTTTAAACCAACAATTTTGCAAGCAAGTTTATGGCATAAGTTAGGGAAGGAAGCAGTTTGATTTCCACCAGTAAGAGACAAGGGAGACGACCCTGAACTCAGCAATGATCGCCATGTTTCGGGTAAAGAGATTTTTATGTTGCGTGACTGCATTCTCGTCTGTCTTGTAGAGGGATCAACAGAGAACGTTAAGTAAATCGGCATGCTTTAGTTAATTTGACAGTGGTATTGTTAGCAGGTTAACAGATTGGCCAGGTTAATGTTAATGTTACGTAAACAGAAACACTTCTATGTGAAAGTCAGCATTCCTTCATGTTAGAGTTTGTTGCTGTTTATAAATAGATCATAGTAAAAAAATATACAGCTTTTCTGGATAATCAAATCTAGAATATGACTGCGATCAAGATTTAAGAAATACAAAATACACAAACAAAATGTGTAATGAAAACAATAAATTTGAGTTTTATTATTAAACTTTAAACAGTAAACTTTTCGGTTAATGCCGTCATCAGTACAATTAACATAATTACGTACTTATATAAGTAATGAAATTATATTTGAATTCTTCAGACATACCATACCATAAAATAGTTATGTAAAATAAAAAGAGAGGATTGTTTGTTGATGTTTTTCCTTTCTGAAATGTCACTGGCGAAATCAACAACGCAATCTTAACACGACATGTTTAAGTGTGGCGCTGTTTAGAATAGGATAGTATAGAGTACACAAGAGCACCTAAACAGATCATATTTTATCTTTGACTCGTCTTTACTAAAATATTAACAACCTACCATTCAGACGGGTCATGATGATGACGTACCCCATTGCATAAAAACACCCCTAAATCTAACCAAATTTTGGTCTACTTAAGATCGAGCGCCTCAACCCCACATCATATCCACCACCCACCCCACCGCACCCCACCCTACGTCCAAATTGTCATTGATCACCAGTCACTATGTGCACCAGAACCTTCTTCCGTGTAGATTTGCGTTTCAATGTCTAGACGCTCTCTAAACACGACGCTATTATCCATCACTTATCGCTCTCCCTTTAATCTGAGAGCATTTACCATAATAAGGACTGAGATCATGGCCCATGTCACCGACAGCAGAAATCCGAGAAATGGAGATCAGCAGACGGGTCGTAATAAAGTAACGAATTTTAAGGAAAGACGCATAAGGGCTGGACAGAAGGGGAGATGAGCACTAAAGGTAAACCCAAAATTAAAAATATTCGTATTCCGTATGGAAGGACAAGCACATACAAATTATCGTTCTTATCGTCTGGGTGTTGGGCAAGGAATGGATTACCTGATCAAGCTACTAAAACCAACACACTGTCAACATTTAAAATTATATTAAAAAATGATTGACTAGACATAAACGTAAGACGCAATAATCTTATGTATATAAGTAGCGTATGTAATAAATAAGATAAGATTGTCGACGAATGTCAATTGTCTTTTAATTTATTCATTATTGAAAAAAAATTCTGCACAAACCTTTCTTATTTTCTTACTTTTAGGAAATTTTTAACTATCCTTTTTCTGTTTTTTAACATAAAAAGGGAATTTTAAAATAGATTACATCTTTGCATTTTTTTCTCTTAAGACCTTGGCTAATACCTGGGCAACCTGTTCCATTTGCTGAGCAGTGCCATACAACATTGTCTTAATGTGGGACTCTTTTGCCTCCCTAACCTCCCCGGCTATGTCTAGCGCGGGACACGACGTCAACAGGTGTAAGACTGTCTCAAAGTCTAGGCTGCAATGATGGCAGTTCGAGTCCCTGTTGTGATCTAGCCTGTTAAAGTACGAGTTGGTTGGGCAGTGCTCCGTTCTCATTTGAGTCACTAAAGTCTGGTGTTTGCGACTCAAGCTCCAACACTGGTCTGAACGATTACGCCTCGGCATGTTAGCGAAAAAACCCCCAGTCGTATTGTCAGCCCACTCCTGGTACCACTTGCTCCTAAAGTGGTCCGTTAGCCAGGTCTTTGCCCCTAGGTAAGTAACTGGGACATCTGGTTGGGACTGGGCCTCCCACTAAATTGACATCACAAGGAGGGGTGGAGTTCCCTACTACGACTCGCTGCCACTTTGGCGCCACCCCGGCAAAGCACACGAGTCTCAATGGTTAGGACCGCCGCTAAGCGGGGGATCATCAATGAACTACCTTGGGTGTGACACCAAATGGAAGGTTTCCTCGGAGCTGGCATCCGCTGCGTTCTTCGCGATGCCTTTTGCTAATCCGTACTGGCACTCCTGGCCCTAAACCGGCATCGCTCAATGGCGTTGCAAATAAAATGAAGGGGACGAAACGGTCGCGTCGGAGTAACCCGACCCTAATGGGTACTTTGGTTTTCATCATCGGAATTGCATCTAGATGCTTTGCCTAAGATCCGTACAGCGACTATAATCATATGTGACTATCACCTAACACCTAACATATCAGACTTTGGCATTGCTTGCGAGGAGTTGTCGGTTTCGCGTCGCGGTCAGGTCCGTGACCCTACTCGTCCGTCGAGCCCCGTAGAGGCCACCCCCTCTCGACGGCTATCTATTACTAAAATGCTTTCTTAATTTCAAACATATATACAATTATACAACATTTTATTTAAAATGATATCGCTTGTAAAAATATTCAAAACAAATTTCAATTTATCTTTCTTTGATTGACTTTAAGTGTCAAAATGTTTATAAGAAAGACCATTATACATCAAACAATTATAAACGTAATTTGGTAAAGGTTTAACATCTGTAACACTTTTGCCGAGCGTCTCGGTGAAGAAATTTGATTGAACAGGTTTAATTAAAAAATAATATATGTATTAAACTGAACCAAACATGTTAAAATGACCACTATTATTATAAATTTTCTAGTACATATTTTATTTGTAAAATGCTACGAAATCTGAACTTTTTTTTCTTTAAATTTCTGGTTGTCTTGATATCATCTCGTGTTTTTGTTTTATTAAAAATATTTTTAAAACACTACCTCGTCGGCTTAATCAAGCTGTTTTCAAATATAATCGCATGTCCTTCTAAACATATCAAAAGTAAAACTTCTCTCTCTATTACATAACATAACTGATGTTGTAGAAACTTCACCGCCATAAGTCCGCATTTCAAAGTTTGATTTATCTGGACTCTGAAAGGGGGTTAATCACAAAGTGGGCACGGGTTATGGCTGAAATTCCCGCCATTAAACAGAGCAGAAATCCTAAAAGAGATATCCACCCTTGATGCCTGGTTCCGACATTTAAGTGCGTGATATCATCTACAGATGTCATCAGCCAAATGCCAACCATCAATTGGGACTTTATAGAGACTTTATTCCCCCTAGGGCCATGCTTATCATTTTATCGCTTTTAAAAACGAATTTTTTTTTAATTCTCCGTTTGATATAGTTTTCTTTTACGATGATTACTCATCATCCTTACGTGAATGATTCTAAATTTAAAGTTTTTGAGGAATAGATTTCAAACCTTGGCTTCCAACGATAATCTAGTCAAAAAATGATCTCTGCCCTCTCATTTTGAGTAGCGTCCCTTCAATTCATGATTTATTGTGGCGGTGGGGGCTGGCGGTGTGGGTGGGGGGGGGGATTATTTTCACGCGTGGAACTCAAGCCCCAAAACCCACTATTAACCCCTTTCCCCAACTCAATTTTAATTAAAATGTTCGTGTATGCTGAACCGTCAAGATAAAAAAAACAAGTTATCAAATGTTTCTCAAACTATGTTATTTAGATTGAAAACAATTATTACAGCAAGACTTTATTTTTTAAATATTTGGCTCATCACCAGCACGCGTGCCTTATTTTTACTAACAGTGTTCATATGTGTGTTCTAGACATTGCAAAGGGAATTTCTCATTAACATGATTACGATACCAACAAACAGATATAAATAAAGGTTGTACAAAGGCCGATTCATTAACGTCCAACCGCTGGTTTCTGTATTTTATTTATCTTTATTTTATTGAAATTTTTTTGTTCACATCAATAAGAAAATAATTTTTTTAAACAAAAACTGTTTTTCAACCGATACAAAAGTTATTCGAGATTTTATGCATTATTACTATTTGTTAAAGAATATTTTTTTTAATGTAATTTTCCCGAAAAACGGCGTTGCAACTGTTGATTATCATGCAGATTGATTTAAGTGAATTATGTTAACCTTAAACTGGTATTTAAGGAAACAATTAAAAGCGATATAGAATTTGATTGTGTATAATTTTTTTTCAATGTTGCAGATTTAACTGTCTATTAAAACATTTTTTTTTAAAAAAGGGCAATTCATGATTTGTAATCATGTTCATAATTTTGAACACAATTTTGGTGAGACTGCCATCAGGCTTATAGATTAGTAGATAGTATTGAAATTCAATTTTGAAATCTCTGCCATTGCCTGTCAGGCGATCTTCTATATTAACTTTAAGAAAATCTCTAGCTAAGAAATGGTTAGTACTGTCGCCTCAAGATGTTTTTTTACGGAAAATCAGATTTAATCATTCTATTTAACATTTTATCAGCACCAATGTAAAAATAACTTAATGCGAACCATTCAAAAACTCAACAACATTTTGCTTGTCAGATAGAAAATGCTAAGGTCAGAAAGCAACGTGTTAGCTAAAACATAAATTTTTCAAAATAAATAATTAAGCAAGGCAAAATAGGGATGCAGTACCTCTAAAAATGGTGGTCTTCTAAAAAACCAAATTCTTTCCTCAAGTCACCGTTAAGGAAACAAAGAAATTTGACCGAAAAAAAAGTATCATATATAAATTATAGATCTATTCCCACATCTAAGTAGATGCAGTCGTGCTCAGCCTTCGCTATCTAACGTGATAGAGACACTGCTAAAATGTCTCTCTTTCTGGAATCACGGAGCTAAATTCCGTGGTACTAATTGCTATCACAACGCGGATTCGACTGCTAAACGTCAACTAATGACATAACAAGATACGGCGACGCGCTGCTTGCTTCCCTCCCTTAGTACTCTCAAATCCAAGCGCCGTGATTTGCATCACATGTTTATCCTAACCCCGATACCACACATTACGACAGGACGTTTACGTCACGTGCTTGTCCTGACCTGAATATTAAACATTCACCAGTCATTTTCGGCACGTGCCTGTCTTAACCTTTCGAGAAAAATCTATGTTAACACTTGGGGGAGTTGAGGCTAAAGATTGCGTTCTTTATGAAAATATATTGGTTTGGCTATTAGGTTTGACCTATTTACAAGATTATTCCGTGAGATCTAAAGTTCTATTTTTTTAATGGTATCCTCTGCCAAACCACAATTTCCCTCTCATAGTGTCCCGAGTTACCATTTAATATGTTTTAACTAAAATTATTGTGGATGTGTCGGCCTGTATTCTGTTGAGCTTTAGAATATATGTAAATATATCATAAATATATGTACATATTAAAATAATATATTAACTATTTTAAATGGTTGGTGCAATTCTTAAATAAAATGAAATGTTTTAAGCTTAGGTTTAAATCCATCTGATTTAAATTATTTTAAGCAGACAAAGCTATTATTATTAATAATGTTAAATGAAAATATTGCTGTCATATAAAACTAGAATTTCCCTTGACTACTGTTTTGAAACAAACAAAATCATTTTAAAAAATAAAAACAACAAATATTTTGTCCAAATAGATTAGGAGTTATTACATCTTCCCTTTTTGTTTTGGAAATAGAAGAGAGGGGTGTCACTGAAGAGAAGGTCAAATTGACAGAAGAGAAGGTTGTCAGTGAAGAGAAGATAAAATAGACAGTGGAGAGAGGTGTCAATGAAGAAAAGATAGAAATAGACGGAAGACAAAGTGTGTCAGTGAAGAAAAGCTAGAACAGACAGAAGAGTGATGTGTCACTGAAGAAAAGATAAAATACAAGAGAGGGGCGTCCATGAACAGAAGATAAAATAGACAAAAGACGGGGCTCGCAATAAAGAGAGTATAAATAGACAGTAGAAATGCGGCGGTTCTGTAATAGCAAAATCTCAATACAAACCTGAATCTACTGTCGCAAACACTATCAATAAATGTATTTGAACACGAAAAATTCAACATGTTCTAAAGACGTGTTCATCGGTTCCGGTGGTATTTTTTCAATGTTATAACAAAACTTTGGTGCGATAATGCCAGGGGCAAGCTGGGGGAATTGTCTGCGTGATGTTTTTTCTTTTTTCCCCTGTTTGGCGAATTGAATCGTTTTCATGATAATATGGAAATTATTATGATCGGCATGACTTAATTTGATAATGTTAATAGCGAAAATGCTCCTAACACAATCAAGCAAATGCGATTCTCTCCCAAAAAATTCTTTTTGGTTTTCATTTCATACACGATCAAATATTTTTTTTAATGCTAATTCCCAAAATGTAAATTGATATTAATGCTGATGTTGTTTATTTTTTCAGATGGAATAATTATGAATTAATTGTTGAGCCGCCAATGTCAAATACTCTTACTGCTATCAGTAGCGTGGCAAGGGTGCACAAAGGTGCGACACCATGTGCAGCAATTTTCTTCTGTTTTTAGTTGTACACCAGCACAATTTTTGGGAAACCAAAAATCTTAAATTTCTATTTATTAGTGGCGCTAACCCTGTAATAGCTTCACCACTAAACACTTTGTATCACTTGCTAACTCCCCCCCCCCAATCCACACCTAACACCCAACGATCATCATTGTTGTACCTTAAACACTGGTACACATCGATTATATATGTAAGCTTTACAAAGAATCGGTATCGCCAAAAAGAGGTATCCGGATTACGTTTTAAAGACATTGACGTGATGAGCTGACTGCGGAATCTTACTGTAATGTTATTTTTGGGTCTTTTTAAAATAAAATGAAAAATGTACTTGGTAAAAATATTTAAACATTTTATTTTAGGACTATATCAAATATTAATCGTTCAGCCCCGTTATCTTTTCGATAGGCCGGTCAACGGGTACCAGGGAACCCAGGGTACCCGTTGCACTGCGATTACCCGGGTAGTAAAACTGAGCTCGGGTACCCGTGAAAATTCTGCTGAAATGTCAAACTCTAAACCAACGGTGGCCAAAGTGCGGCTCTTCTGTGTTCACATTGCTGTTCGCGAACAATTTATCAAAGGATCACTTTGTGCTTTGAAATATTTGCTGTGTTATATGCTAAACACCAAAACAATTAGAGGAAATATCTTTCAACATGAACTAAAATACGGTCCCGAAAAACTATGTATTTTGATGCATCTTATTTTTCTCTGAACATGAAACGAAAATAGGAAACACGAAGGTTTTACTTCTTTGAATGGATCAAAAAAGGAATACACGAACACGCTGTTGAGAATAAGTTTATTATATAAAAGAACACTAGCAGTCCTTTCAAATACACCGAAAACACTGCGTTACAGATTGAGGCGAGCCAATGTTGTTTATCTTAACCCCCTCAGTCCTCACTCCACTCCTATAACTCGCACCCATTTCCATTCGCTTGTGTTTCTTGTGTTCGTTTGTACAAAGTTGTCAGTATTTAAAATAAATACATTGAAATAGTGACTAACATTATCTAAAATGACGTCGGCTGTGCGTAATCTCGCCAAGATTCAAACGAAAATGCAATCGTTTGTGATAAAGTTTGTATGCGAAGTGCGGCAACACCAGCACGATCAAACGCCACTGCCGTATGCATAAATGCGATGTTGATCTGCAGTTCTACCCAGTATCGTGAACTGTTTGGTGCATTGAAGCTCACAATGCACTATTTCCTCGCTATTTGCAAGGGTTACGTTCTTTTACCCCAAACCCCTCGTGGCGGAAAACCGCGAAATTGAATGCAGTTTTAAAACGTCTATTTATGAGATTATAAACGGTACTAAATGCTTCCCAAACACTTTCTAAAGACACTCTATACTCATTAATAACGTATTAATGTAGTAATATATTTCATGCAATTATATATTCCACTTATGTAGTAATGATAATGTAAACACATTTTAATTTCATACTGCAACAATATTATTATCAAAAATAAATATAAGTACAGAAGGACAGTAACAACGCACAGCATACTTACCCATACTGTATTAGTGTACTGTGTGAAGTCGTTTTCTATGCGTACAACAAATGAATTAGAATTTACAGAAAATGGAACAAATGCAAACGTAGACATTAACACAGCAAGCAGATGCAGTTCTGGTGATAATAACACAGCACGCACATGCAGTTCTGGTGATAATAACACAGCACGCACATGCAGTTCTGGTGATAATAACACAGCACGCACATGCAGTTCTGGTGATAATAATACAGCACGCACATGCAGTTCTGGTGATAATAACACAGCACGCACATGCATGTGCAGTTCTGGTGATAATAATACCGTACGTACGATGCGATAGGGTTAAGATTCTAACTCGTGATTATGCGGGGTCGCGAATGGGTACCACAAATAGGTGATGGTATACTGTATTATGTTACTAGAAGAATGCCGTTGGCTACTATGTAAAATGAGGTGCATGGATGGTGGCTAGGTTGCATTGCATATCGGTCAAGACGACGAAAATTATATGGCGTTTTGAACGGGGAGTACCCGTTCAAAATTTGGACGGGTACCCGGGCAGCATTTTTCAACAATGTTGACAGCCATACATTTTCTATGACATAAACGAACAAAAAGGCTTGTGAAATACATATAACATTTCCTTGAAGATTTTGTTATCAAGTTTCAAGCAGTTTTTTCACTTTCATAAAGAGTCAATACACACCAGCATCAATTTGGATTTCGCTTTTCAACAAAGACGCAGAGACATCTATAAACAGGAGAGGCTGAAGTGGTGGTCTGTATACGGTCCTGTCACGATTTCCTCATCCATCGTCAGCGTTGAAGTCGCCGTCTCGAGAATGCCTGGTCGAAATGACTTTTTTATTAACGTTTCAAGAACATATGAGTTTATCTCACGACATCATTTGTTCTTTCCATTTCTTTGCTGAAGACGCACGATGGTCTTTTTGGACAAGGTAATTATTCTTTTCAAGAAGTATGTCTTTTAGTTTTAAGATAAAAAGAGCATACATTATACGGCACAATTATTGCTTAGATTTTTTATTCTCAATTTGTTTAGATTTACGCTTTTGCAAATAAAGAATATATCAGTAAATTACAACTAGCCTGGCTTATAAAATTGAAAAAAAGCGTTTTATCCGGAAATTGCTACAAAAGCTGAGATATAGTGTTTATGAAAACATGATTAGATCAAAGTAAACTTAGTTCAAAAAACAAATACTGTCCTTCTGGGAATAAGGCGCGTACCATCGTGTCTGTGCACAACGATCCTGTCTCTCACAATCAAATTGTAGTACTTTGTTTTTACTTTTAGTGTCGTCTCAAGATTCATTTATTAGGTAATGGAAGATGTTTAACAAATTAAGCAGTGAAGCATTAAAACCTTCACCAATCAAGAGTTCATTTTAGGATCGTGGAAGAAAGTTCAAATATTAATGAATTAATTAAATTGAAGATATTTTACGAATTCTATTTGCTCCACCGTTAGCCAGTGTACATTCCGATCATTGAAGCTATCGATACATACGAAAAAGCATTTTTAATTTTCAAGATGTAAAAGCAACCGACAAAAAGTACAGGTGGACAGGGAGAAGATTATGTGACAGAAAAAAAGACAAATAATTCATTCCTGACCGAAATCACCGTTCCAAGTCCTTCAAACGAAAAATATTCGGCCCATAAGCCCAGAAAATTACTATCAAATTCATCCCTTTAAAAAATCTTTTTGCGGGTTTTTAACTTTTTAAAAGAATTATGATTAGAAATATTTTTAGAGGATAACGATCTAAGCTGCATACAGACAGGATTGAACACTTTTAAGAAAACTGTAGGGAAAAACTCGACCTCGTTTGATTAGGACCTTACTTACTCAAGAAGCAAAGTCTTGTCTCAGACCCTTATCTTTCACCGAAGGTTTTTAGCTCCAAGGCTGGAAGGATGCAAACAGATTACACGATTAATGTTGAGTATTTAAGGTGTTACTCCTATACGACTGGCATTCACCATCCAGTTGTTAAATGTAATCAATGTAAGTGTGATGTTATATTCTGCTTTGTTTTTACTTTGTTTGTTGATAAAATTGTTTGGTGGCGACAATATTACTGTTGGCAAGCAGTTATATAGAATTTTATGTTTAAAATTTGGGGCATAAGATTAACTGATCCCCTAGAACTTGAGGTTCTAGGCATATAAAGAGAAAAAATACTTAAAGCTCTATCGATCATTTGATGACACAATTGATTGAAGAACGGTACCCTCAAGGCTGGGCATTTAGGTATCGAACCAGTCCAAATACCCTACTAGCCTCTGTGGATTTTGCACCACCGTCAAAACACAATTTGCTTGTGTCTGGATTCGAGTTTATTCATGTGTAATTCAATAGAAATAAGACTTAACAGGGCAATTAAAATATTTTAATCATAGTCAATATGACAATAAATGAGCTGCAGTAATGTTGTCCCTCAATGTCACATAAGTCCAGTTTGTCATCACGCAGTTTTGTTGCAGTGGCATGCGTGGGAGCCAGGATGAGGGTTTAGAGGATTTTCCATAATTGAACAACTGAATGGACTCCTGGGTCGTACAATCACTAAACAAAAGTTACAAAAAACCTAACAGAAAGATACATACTATAACAAAAAAAAACACTCTATTACTTAAAACACAAAGAGATATACAAAAGCCTTGTTAAAAAAACCTGGACTAAATGCTTTTACCCTAACACCATCAAAAATAGCATACATGTACATTGGCAGGCTTATTTTAAAAAATATTTTTTTTAAATTTCTTAACACGAAACAAATCTTAGACCTGATCCATCCGATTTACGCTGTTCCAAAACAAGAAATCATTTAAGCCAGACTTGAAAAGAGTGCTTAATAACGGCTTTAAATCGTGGCGGCGGAAGGCCCATGCTTCCGGAATAGAGAGACATGCGCAGAGAGGCGTGACGCTAGTCTGTTACAGCCTGGCGGCCTCCAGCCCTGACCTCTTAGCTGCTCAATCAATTTTCCGCATAAAACCCTATCAGCCCATTTTATCCTGGGATCACTCCCAAATTCCCTCCCTCTTCGCCCCCCCCCACACCGCCCGCACTCTCTGCTCAATAAAAACTTATGTTCCATAAAAAAAAGCAAGAAAGAAATAGATGGCGGGCGGTGATCGTAAAAAACCTCGACATCCGGGCAGCGTTAATGTACTCTGGTAAACTGACGCTAGTTTTGACAGCCATTCCTCAGAGATGCAAAGATGCCATGACATGCAGGCATTTGCCGCCGTGATATCGACCAGGGGTCTATGAGACAGAAGCGCTCTGCAGACCTCACGTTCAGGACCATGAGTCAGAGTTCACTCTTTCGAATAATACAATTCTATTAAAAAGTTAGACACATATACAATGATATGCGCGTGTTATTTCACCTTTGACTGTTTTTTTGCTTTAAGTGATTCCGAAGTTATGAAATAACTTCTTCTTACCCAGGTTGTCATGGGCAAGTCATTCTATGTCCAACTTGTTTACAAGTTCTCTAAACTCTAAACCATATCAACATATGACAATTTTGAATCAATAGTGTAGCTCGCAATATTTGTGTGTGTCTATTACTCGATGCAATCAGTTAGAAATTGACGATGTTCTTTTTTTTAAAGAAAACCTGCTTTATAAATAAAACTTTAACACATTTTGAATCAGCTTACATTTTTGTATAACATGTCCGCATCATCTTCGCACAAAATGTGTATTCTAAAATAAATTAATCAACCACTTTAAATAGCTTAAGTGTTGACCAAGTTTTGTTTACAAGCGTCAGCCTGCGATTAAACGTGTTCATTTGTAATTTAAAATACTCTCAATATATTATTATGAAATCATTGCCCCCTATTTTTTGTTAACTTTTTTTAATTCTGGAGGGTTGTCCGTAAAATGTAGAGCTAATGCATTTTAGTAACAGAAAATTGTTTCGAGAGTAAGTTTTGTCGCTTTTGAATATAAATATAACTAGACTTACGATGGTCGACTATACGGGTAGTCTTAAAACATGACTAGAATTCATTAGAGACGAGATAAAATTGATGTTAATCAATAAACGAATTATTATTTTCCTCTGCTATTGTATGGTCTCGAGTTGAAATTAAATATTTTTTATTTACATTAGTTGGTTTTGTACTTTGATAACAGTATTGTAGTTAAAATAATTGATAAAAATTAGGGCTGCGGAAATTAACGATTAATTTCTCGATTAATCGATAAAAATCTAACGCTAAAATTATTTTTTAATGATTAATCGACCCATCACTTACAAATTATTGAAAGTCAAAAAGTTTTTTTTTAAAATAATAAAAAATAGCGGCCGATAAATAATAACACATTTTCTGACGATTACACGGACACTTTGGTTTTAAACTATTGAATGACTGACTGTCATTCCTTGCCAAGACCGTTTTGTGCATACCAGTTACCTCAGTTCCATGTGATTGATTGATCAGCTCGGCTGGTTATATTGTCAATTAGACCCGCCCGAACCAAATAATGTCAACACACTTGTCTTTTTGCGTTGTTGGTTAAAAGATGACATATAAAGGAGACATTCCAGTGTAATCTAGATTTTCAACAACAACGTTTTATAAGTGTTACTTATTACATCATACATTTTAATTTTTGGCTTTAATCGAAAATAACGATTAATTAATGGGTAATTTTTTCAAAAGTTAACGATTAAATTTAAATTAATCGTTAACAGCGATAATATCAATTGAACAGTTAGGCTATCTCATTTCTTTTCAAATGTGTTTCCAATATTTTGTTAACGAAAAATGCGTTAAAAATTCAGAATAACAATTAACATTTTTTACCATCGTAACGATATGACACTAGTATAACGAAAATCAAATGGGAAATACTAATACATGTACTAGAGATAAAGACATTGATGAAAAAATCTTGTATAAATATAAACAATTAAGTGCTTTTGCTTTGAGAAATTAAGGACGTTTTTCTCTTATATTTTCCAATGGTCATAGACATTTTAATAGAAAGGGAGGAATAGTCAAATAAACTTTGAAATTCTTAATCACCCCGCGAGCATCTAATTTTATAAATGTATTTATTTGTACAAAATGCTTGGGGGCCGTTCATAAAGTGCGTCACGCTCCAGAGGGGGGAGGGGTTGTAAGAAAGTGTGACAGTTTGTGACAGGGGGAGGGGGATCGGGCCATGTGTGACGTCACGGAGTTTTATATTAAATTTTAATTATTTTGTTAATAAAAAACATTTTTTGTTCAAAAGTGTGACGTATTTTAGGAGGGGGGGTCAAGATTTGTGACAGTTTGTGAGAGGGGGCGGGGGGGGGGAGTTAAAAATGGTCAAAAATAGCGTGACGTACTTTATGACGGCCCCTTGCCAATTTTATTTTGATGTTCCAAAAGCAGTAAAAGTTAAATGTAGAATATATTTGGATAATTTATAAAAAACAAATGTTATTTATTCAACCAAGAGTGCAATGATAGTGCAAAATACAATCGACACTTTACAAAAATAGTTTTATAAACGAGTAATATCAGCAAGCGTTTAAAAAAAAAGAAACACATGCAATAGAAATACATTGTGCTAAAAAATCAAAACAAAGAAAAGAAATAATTATCTTTGTAAAACAATATTTCTTGAATATGTATTAAGTTAATGTTGCGAACTTGCAATGCTTTCTTTCTTTTTTATATGTAAATGCCAACAATAAAAAAAAACCCATGAATATAACAGCCCGTCTGGGTTAACTCGTAGACGGAGCAAAATAATAATGATAATCGTAAAATTAATCATAAAGACGTTTCAGGGATGCAAACATCTTGGACAAAATGTAAACCTAGATTTAGACCACCCACCCACCCGCCGGAGTCAGAATCGGTTAGAATGTTAAAAAAAAGTCGGTCTTCGCGATATTACAACCAATCTTACTGCTATTTTCCAGCATAGATAGTGCAAAGATTACGTAGTGAACCGGTCAATACAAGCAGAAAGCTCAAAATTAATTTTTGTACCTTAATCTTTTAGTAGATTCAGCTTCTTTATCATCGAAACTTATCTTTCACACGTCCATTGACACTTTCATGTTTTCGGCTTGTTGACCTCTCATAAATATAGATTTAAGGTGAGTATCACCAAAGCAACCTCGCCCAAACCACATAAAAAACTCTTGACTTTGCCCAAAATATGTGTGAGTATCGTTTTAAAAATACAACTACTAAATGGTTTAGCTAGGTTTAGAGCCTCCCGAGTTGGTTACGATTTTGTCGTCCCCTTCCTCCAAAACAAATCTACAGCTTGATGAAAATGCCACCCTTCAGTTTAAGAGGAAAAAACGTGTCTTCAGGGGCCCTTCTCTCTCTGCTACAATTCATACCCTCAAATATCCTACTTTAGTTACACTGGCTTCACTGAAACACAAAACAAATGAAGGAGTGCAGCGCACTTGTACTCTCTCAGAAGTGCTGTCAATGCTTAACATATGTCGATGCCACTAACGTCCCTTATCTTTGAGAATAACTCAAAGAGTGTGAAGGGGGTGCAGGGGTGGCGTACTGTCAGGAAAAACTTCAAGTGCATTTTACAAGTTTACCAATTTAAAGAAACTTAATTCTGCACTATCTCGGTTTATTGTGATCGGAACATTATTGATTTGAAGCCATTGTATTGGTTCAACAATGTGAGGCTGATGAAAGCTTTCCAATAGTCCAATTTTTTAAAAACCTTTTTGGAAACTACGTTACCTTCAAAGCTGGTCAAGTACTAGCTTGAATGAAACCGGAAGCGTCTACCCCAACACACCATGCCAGACAAAAACGTTTTCCCGTAATTTTACAAAAAATATTATTTTTAAATTTCCATTTGAAAATCAATTATCTTTATGTAATTGTATTGTATTCTTAAACCTTAGCGGAATTCTCTTGAGTGAAAGGATAAAAATTATTTGCTCTAAATATATTTCTTAAATTAGGTCAGCTTATTACTGTCAAGATTAAATTTAACTGTATGTGGAGTACAAACGGTCAGTTTTCAAGTGCTGTCAATTATAACATATCTCTATGGAAGTGTAAGACTTAGTGAACAGTGACAGACTAATATTTATATTGTGTCTACAGCGGTTATATTTTTATAAGTATTTATTTCATTGAATAAATAATCGATTAGTATTTGTTTATACCTATATTGATATTTGAACTTTGAAGGGCAAGTGCTACTGCACTATACCATACTGTTCAGGATGTAACCAATTAGGGTTAACAATTAGTGATACTGTTTACATTCCTAAATTTTTAAAACAATAATTATAATAATCATAGAGGGCGTCATAGTAGCCGAGGAACGACGGATGGAGGAGGCTACAGACAGAGGAGCTAGGAGAAAGGCCAAAACATTGTGAAGCACAAGCAAAGGCTGTGGTAAAGACTGTCACTCAAGGGTAGGACTGCACAGACACACGAGGAAATGCAACCCAACGGTGATGCACCATCGTCTTGCGAGACGGATGGATGCCGGTTTACAATAATCATATTGGTCACTTTAAGGCACTTTAAGCCAAAAACGTTCGGGGCGCAGCAATATCTAACATAAAATCAGAAACAATTGTATGAATAAAAATACGGGCTGATAAAATTGACTTAGAATTAATTCCTTCTTTATTTCTTCCCATTTGTAAGCAGGATATCTTTCCCTTCCGGTAAAAAGATAAAACTTAATACATTAATTTAATACTAAACCAAGGTGCCATTGGATTTTAATTTTTCAGTGTTGATATCCTGATTGAAGATACGAAGTTTTCTTAGCAAAAATTTTGCAGTTTCACTTTAATTTTAAACATGTTATATATTTATTTTTCTTAGTAACTTTCTAAACATATGTCAGGGTATGAGAATCACTGCGAATGATTGTTGTGAGATTGTTGTGAGATTGTTGTGAGCCAGTGTTGGAGTCGGGTCAAGGCGTTGTTGACGGGTATGAACTCCTATCACGGGAATAATGTCTAGTGATGTCTGAGTGAACTTCTGGTCACACGGGATATGTCAGGGACATGACCAGAGGACACGCCAGGGTCAGTTGAGACCAGTTGGGGGGTTTATAAGAGAGTAGTCGAGACGAGGGCAGGGAGTTGCAGAAAGCTGTGTAGTTCGCACAGTGTTGTGCGGTCAGACCGGTCAGGGTAGACCGGGGAGCTGCAGGGTTGCAGTAAAACAGAGTTGAGTTTAACGTCGCCCAGAAGCGGTCGGGTCGGACCGAGGGCATGCTTGAGCATACAGCCCGTTATATATAGATGTATTTTATGTCAAGGCAAGACAGCCAGTTGTACAGTTGTTTATAGTAGAATAAACATTGCATCGTTACACAGACTTGTGTCATCTCTTGTGTATGTTGTGTGTAGCGGAGAGCAAGGTACAATCCACCTAAACATAGAGACTTAACATGGGGGCCCGAATTGTCTCTGGATTGCCTAGCACCGCCAAACACTACGAGAGATGGGACGGAACCACATCAGCACAGCGGTATGTGCGCCTGTACTTTTCAGTACAGCGCCTCTGATACAGACTACTGTATCCATCGTAGGGCATACGTCTTACAACAGCACAACGACGATCAACCAGCGACGAACACGGGCAGACAGGGCAACGATCAACGTATCAGCGGATTTTCTGATAGACGATGCCTAGCAAGTCCCAGTACGGAACATTACCAGCCAGAAGACCAACTACAAGAGATACCTCGAACCAGAACCAGCAAAACAACGACGTCGGAACCAGCACAGCAACGACGTCTGAACCAGACGGTGCCAACTACGAGAGAAGACGATTACAAACTGTACCGGGAGGTCAAGTTGCAGAACCAACCATCCCGCCCCAGTGGGACCCTGAGGAGCCGAGACGACCCACAGCACCACAGTTCAAATCGGGACAAGATCGAGAAGATATTCAAGGTGGAGAAAAACATTACTAAGTGACAAGGAAACTGCAAAAAGTGTGACTTTGTGAACTTCTTACGAATGGATATTTATTGTGTAATGGGACTTTCATTGTATATGGATATTATGTCTGAAATATAACCCACAGTAAGTACGTACTTAATTACTTATAAAATAGTGTTAAATTGGGGAAGTGTGCTATAGCAAGATTGATCTGTTAGATAATATATATAGATATAGCATACCTGTCAGATATAAACGGACAATAAGGGAAGCTAGATTATAAAAAGTAAAATATAAAAGCTAGATAAAATAATGGCGGACAAGGATAGATGGTGGATTAATAAAATTGAGGAAGTACGGGCAAAGTGGCATAAAGAAGATGAAAAATTACTGAGACAAAACGAAGAGAGACAAAGACAGCGACAGATAAAAGATGAGAAAAAACGTAGACAATACGAAAAGAGACAATCAAAATTAGAGGCAAAAAGACAGAGAAGGGCTATAGAAGAGACAGAACACTACGACAGTGAAGTTATTAACTGTGAGGAAGTACTCTATGGAATAGCCAGTATATATTGTGAAGATCCATATTTAACGGAAGAGGTTTATAGGGTGGCGGACCCATCAGCTGGCCAGTTTAAATATTATAGACATGAGAATCCCGAAGAACCGGTCAATATCGTAAGGTATGAAAAAGGAAAACATGATCCAGGGTGATCACAAGCCCAAGAGTAAGAAAGTTACTGAAGTTCATGAGAATTCCCCTAAGAACAAAAGACAATATATAAAGAAATATGAAGAATATGACAAAAAAGAAATGGAAATTAGTTTCCTTAAAAACCGTAACGCCGAAGATAAAAAAGAAATAGATTGGTTAAACTTGGAATTGGCAGACAACCTGAGCCTTGTAGACAGGCTAAAAGCCGCATTGTTCAACAAAGATAAGGAAATAGCGGAACACACAGATACAGTAAATGAATTACAATCAACAGTACGTAGCGTTCAAAACAGACTTAAAGAACTAGAAAAAGAAGACGTGGAAAACAAATTAAAAATAGAGAAAACTGAAGCTGAGTCAATTGAAGTAAGAATGAAAATTGCCGAACGAGAAAGTCAGTTGGTTGAAAAAGAGGAATTATTGGGAAAAGTAGAAAGAGAGCTAAACGACAAAGTGGAGTTATTAGACAAATTAAAGAGTGACCACAAAACAAAAGTAGATGAAAAAGAAGTCGAGCTATTGAGTTTAAAAATGAAAATCGACTCAATGGAGAGAGATTTTCCCAGATTATTAGAAATACTCAAGGTGAAAGAGGGCATACTAGCAGAGATGGAGATAAATGTAAACAAGGCAAACCAACATATAACAGAGTTGAAGAAGTCTGGGGTTGAAAAAGATGAAATATTAGAAAAATTACAGAGGGAAATAAAAGAAAAAGAGAGAAAAAACATAGAAAGGGAGAGAAACCTAATGATTACACACGACAATCTGAGTAAGAGTTTAGCAGACAAAGATGATTTATTAGAAGAATTGAAGAGAGAGCACAAAATAAAAATGAATGAATCTGAAGTTAAGTCCATGAACATGAAAATGAAAAGTACCGAAATGGATGAAGTGTATTCTAATTTGATAAAAATATTCAAGGGGAAAGATGAAAAACTAGCAGAGATGGAAATAAACTTAATAATTGCAAACCAAAATATAACAGGGCTGAATAGGACGCTGGATGATAACGACGAACTTATGGAAAAATTACAGAGGGAGCTAAAGGAAAGAGAGATAGAAAACAAAAATATTAAAGAAAGACTGACTCAAAAAGAAGAGGTCAATAAGCAGTTAACCCTAAAGGTAGAACGTAACAAAGAAGACATAACGGAATTATGGCGAATCATAACGGACAAAGAAGAAAAAATGGCTGACTTAAAGCCTCAGGTTAACAGTGTTGGGTCCAAGGCAACAAGCACATAAAGAATGGATCTCTAATGAAACCATGGAGAAAATCCAACAGAGGAAAAAGAAGAAGGCAAATCTCAACAACAGCCGCACCAGAACTGAAAAAGCTAGAGCATCAGCAGAATACGCAGAAGCCAATAAAGAAGTTAAACGTAGTATAAGGTCAGATAAAAAGAACTACATAGAAGGACTAGCAACTGAAGCAGAAGAGGCAGCTTACCATGGAAACACAAGAGAACTATTCAGTACAATAAAAAAGCTAACCGGAAAGTTCAAAAATCCAGAGAGACCTGTTAAAACTAAAGATGGGAAATCTATACCTGATGAAGAGGGTCAGAAAAAAAGATGGATAGAACATTTTGAAGAACTCCTCAACCGACCAGCCCCACAATACAAACTCAACATAGAGCCAGCGGAACAAGACCTAGAAATAGACTGCAGCACACCCACAAAACAAGAGATAAACAGAGCAATTAAACAACTAAAGAAAGGCAAAGCAGCTGGTCCAGACAGAATACCAGCAGAAGCCTTGACAGCAGATATTACGACTAGCTCTGCAATGCTACACATTCTTTTCAAGAAAATATGGGAGGAAGAACAGATTCCGACGGAGTGGAAAGAAGGACATCTCATTAAGCTCCCAAAGAAAGGAGATCTTAGCTCTTGCTCCAACTATAGAGGAATAACTCTGCTATCCATACCAAGCAAAGTATTTCACAGAGTGCTGCTAAACAGAATGAGGGACGCAATAGACACCCATCTTAGAGACCAACAAGCGGGTTTTAGAAAAGATAGATCATGCACTGACCAAATTGCCACCCTGAGAATTATATTGGAACAATCCCTGGAGTGGAACTCACCACTATACATCAACTTTATTGACTATGAGAAGGCTTTCGATAGTGTTGACAGGCCAACCCTGTGGAAGTTACTAAGACACTACGGGATACCACAAAAACTGACTGACATAATTAAGGCTTCCTACGAAGGACTTACATGTAGAATTGTCCATGGCCAACAAGCAACAGCGGCTTTTGAGGTACAGACCGGAGTCAGACAGGGGTGTCTGCTTTCACCATTCTTATTTCTGCTAACCATCGACTGGATAATGAAAATGTCTACAGAGCAGAAGAGAAATGGTATCCAGTGGACACTATGGAAACAACTTGATGACCTGGACTTTGCGGACGACCTGGCCTTATTATCGCACTCACAGCAACAGATGCAGGAGAAAACCAACAATGTAGCACAATTCTCTGCTTGCCTTGGCCTGAACATCCATAAGGGAAAAAGCAAAGTCCTTAAAATAAACACATCAAGCAACACTCCAATAACACTGGAAGGAACAAATCTGGAAGAGGTGGATAGCTTCACATACCTTGGAAGCATCATCGACACACAAGGAGGGACAGACGCCGATGTAAGAGTGAGAATTGGCAAAGCAAGATCATCATTTAAACAGCTAAAAAAAGTTTGGAGCTGCAACAACTTGACTCTTCATACCAAGGTCAGGATATTCAACACCACAGTAAAGCCTGTCCTACTGTATGGAGCAGAAACATGGCGAATAACAGCAGCCATTTCTAAAAAGCTTCAAGCCTTTATAAATACATGTCTCCGAGCAATTCTCCGAATCCGCTGGCCAAATGTCATCACCAATGAGGACCTCTGGCAACGCACACAACAAGAGCCAGTGGAAGAGCTAATACGCCAGCGCAGATGGAGATGGATTGGCCACACTCTCAGAAAGCCTACATCTAGCATTGTGAGACAAGCCCTCACATGGAACCCCCAAGGCAAAAGGAAAAGAGGTCGTCCCAAAATGACCTGGAGAAGAGAACTGGAGGCAGACACAAAAATGAGCGGGCACAGCTGGGGGCAGATTGAGAGACTGGCGCAGGACCGGGATGCCTGGAGAGACTTTGTTCGCGGCCTATGCCCCAGATGGGACGAAGGGCGATGATGATGATGAGCTGCGGTATTGTTATACCCACGTGGGAAGTGCCGCGTAGGCATGACTTAGAACACATCAGCCTGTATAACGGAAACCAGGGTCGTTTGTTATTTAGGATTGGGGACAAACGTAATATCCCACCCTCAGATACAACGGCTATGATTTTTTTCAATGTTATGAAATTTTTGGCCTGTGTATTGATATATATGAAGATGATATTTGTTATGATGATGATGTGGTTTTTGTGTTAACTATGATTTCTTTTTCAAGATGATGTGGGTTTTTTTTGTTGATAACTATAAGAGATAATAAGGTTTTTTTTGTTAGAACTTGCGGGGTCCAGGTGACCTCGTGTCATTTTTTTATAACATGTATTGATGTGTCATGGGTACCAGTACTATACTGGGTATTGATGACGTATTTTGAGGGTCATGGCCATTGGGGTAATGATATAAGAAATGTTTCGCCCTGGAGATATCAGGACATTCTTGATTACAAGGATATGTATTGTTGATAGGTTCTGCTGAAAATAATGTTGGTGATTTTGATGATGAAATGAATTGTATTAATGAATTATGAATATGCTTTAAGTTTTGTGATGAGTATCATATTATGTTTATGATGATACGGATAAAAGGGGTCCCGCTATGGGGACGTTAAAAGATACATAGGAGGACAATGACTGTCCGTACAGGGTCCCGCTATGGGGACGTTAAAAGATACATAGGAGGACAATGACTGTCCGGGAAGGATCCCGCTGTGGGGACGTGAAATATACATAGGAGAACAGTGACTGTTCCTTATAGGTCCCATGATGTGGACAGAGCTAGTTGTAATTAATGACAGATTTAATTGCAATCTGGGGTATTATGATTATTATGATGAATTATGTTAATTACGACTACTATATGCACATGATTGATGATTGTTATATAATTGATTGTAATGGGTTAAATACAATCAGGCTGAAATGTTTATAGTTTGGATAAGTAGTTATCCCTATAACATTATCTCATGCTGGAGGTAATCCTGGAATAAATATCTTAAGGAATTTATATGAGGTACCAGTAGAGTCAGTTGTAAATAGAAAACAATCTAGCGTAAAAATGGTCAATTGTTGGATACTAATTATGTGAGGTGTTATGACCAGTAGTAGGTCGAAGGTTGGTTCTTTGAGAATTAAGATAATAATGTACGAGTAGTCAAGAAGTAGGAAGTCAGACCTGTATGGCATGGGAGATAGGCTCCCTTTGTTATATAATTAACTACGTCCTGTACGGCAGGAGTGATGGGCAGTTTTTGTTTATCAATTAACCAAGTTCCTGTGTGGCAGGAGCGATGGGCTGTATTTATATACATAGATTTAGAACTGTGCCTATGGAGGGATAAGAGAGCTTAATAACCCAGGTGTTATTAAAAAGTAATTAAGTGAGCAGTGATTGCTCCGTAATATGCCACATGATGTGGACAAGTGCTTAAGTGTTAGAATTTTGTGTGTGTAATTTTTTTTCCAAGATTTGTAAATGGCATATTGTTAGATGGATTGATTATTAGTGATAATGAGATGCATTAAGACTTCACATGTATATATATTTTCTTTTTGCACTAATGTATATATAGAGTATGTAATTCAGGGGTGGTAGTATGACGGCTGTCCATCTCGAATGACGTTGCGGGTTAGTGAAGTCGTATAAAGGTACGACCAAGTGGATTTATGCTCTGTGTTGTATATACTATTGTTTTTTTTCATGCAATGTTGTGTATAAAATTATTTTGAAAGATATTAATTCATTATGTATTATATTATTGTAATTGTAATGTGCAGTGATTCCATGCCCTGACTTTGTTGTATTGTGAGATTCTACCCGTAAGTAGAATCTAACGGAAGAGGGGGGATATGTCAGGGTATGAGAATCACTGCGAATGATTGTTGTGAGATTGTTGTGAGATTGTTGTGAGCCAGTGTTGGAGTCGGGTCAAGGCGTTGTTGACGGGTATGAACTCCTATCACGGGAATAATGTCTAGTGATGTCTGAGTGAACTTCTGGTCACACGGGATATGTCAGGGACATGACCAGAGGACACGCCAGGGTCAGTTGAGACCAGTTGGGGGGGTTTATAAGAGAGTAGTCGAGACGAGGGCAGGGAGTTGCAGAAAGCTGTGTAGTTCGCACAGTGTTGTGCGGTCAGACCGGTCAGGGTAGACCGGGGAGCTGCAGGGTTGCAGTAAAACAGAGTTGAGTTTAACGTCGCCCAGAAGCGGTCGGGTCGGACCGAGGGCATGCTTGAGCATACAGCCCGTTATATATAGATGTATTTTATGTCAAGGCAAGACAGCCAGTTGTACAGTTGTTTATAGTAGAATAAACATTGCATCGTTACACAGACTTGTGTCATCTCTTGTGTATGTTGTGTGTAGCGGAGAGCAAGGTACAATCCACCTAAACATAGAGACGTAACAGAGTGCTACTCCATTTTCATGAGTGTCTTATGAGTACCATATACCGTACCATATACCATACCGTAACATTTACCATACAATACCATATACCATACTGTCCAATATACCATACCTTACAATTAACAACACAGTAACATATACCAAACCCTATACCGTACCAAATACCATACCGTAACATTTACCATACAGTACCTGATACCATCCTGTACAATATACAATACCGTACCATTTACAATACAGTAAAAGATACCAAACCATATACCGTACCATATACCATACCGTAACATTTACCATACAGTACCATATACCATATTGTACAATATACCATACCGTACCATTTACAATAAAGTAAAATTTACCAAACCATATACCGTACCATATACCAAACCGTAACATTTACCATACTGTACAATAAACCATACCGTACCATTTACAATACAGTAACATGTACCAAACCATATACCATACCATATACCATACCGTAACATTTACCATTCAGTACCATATACCATACTGTACAATATAACATACCAAACCATTTAGAATATGTTTTTGTTCGTTCGTCCGTCGATACGTCGAGGACCACTCTAGTCATCCGAGGGTTTTCTGTGCGTGCGCAGATGGCTGATTAGGCCGATCCTTGCACGAAAGGTTCGGGAACAGAAGGGACAGGGGGCGAGTGCGTCATCTCCTGGAGGGTTGACAGCATGGGCCTTTCGGGCTTGCCTCTTCTTTTCTGCGGCGGTAATCCGGTTTGCCTCACATGACCTGGCACCTTCGTGGATGGAAGAGCGCCAGGTGGATCGGTCCATTGCAGCTCGTTCCCACGTGTCTGGATTTATGGCAAACGCTTTCATTGAGGCTTTCAGTGTGTCTTTGAAGCATTTCTTTTGCCCACCGTGGGACCGCTGACCATACTGGAGCTCACCATAGAAGATTCTCTTTGGCAGTCTCTCGTCTGGCATTCGGACAACGTGCCCTGCCCAGCGAAGCTGGGACTGCATCAGGAGGGTGAAGATGCTGGGGAGACCTGCCTTGGTCAGTACCACTGTGTCTGGAATTTTGTTCTGCCACTTTATGCCGAGAATCTTCCTGAGACTTGTTATATGAAAGTGGTTCAGCTTTCTTGCATGGCGCTGATAAACAGTCCAAGTTTCACAAGCATAAAGCAGTGTGGGGAGCACCACTGCCCTGTACACTTTCAGCTTGGTCTGGATGGTAATGCCTCTTCTGTTCCAGACATTAGGGTACAACCTGCCAAAAGTGGAGCTGGCTCTGGCAATTCTGACGTTCACTTCGTCATCGATGGTGACATTTTGAGACAGTGTGCTGCCTAGATATGTGAACCGGTGCACTGTATTGAGTCTCTGGCCGTTGACAGTGATGTTGGGCTCTACGTAGGGTCTTCCAGGCGCAGGCTGATGGAGGACCTCAGTCTTCTTGGTGTTGATTGACAGACCAAAGTTTGTGCAGGCACTGGAGAACAGGTTTACACTGCGTTGCATGTCGGCTTCTGAGACAGCGTTGAGGGCACAGTCATCAGCGAACAGCAGGTCTCTGATGATGTCTGTCATAACCTTGGTTTTTGCCTGGAGCCTCCGAAGGTTGAACAGCTTGCCATCTGTGCGGTATTTCAGGTTGACACCAACATCCTCGTCTCTGAAGGCCTCTGTCAGCATGGCGGAAAACATGAGGCTAAACAGTGTTGGTGCCAGGACGCAGCCCTGCTTGACTCCGTTTGTGACTGGGAAAGGATCAGAAAACTCCCCGCTGTCCTGGACTCTGGCCTGCATGCCTTCATGGAATTGTTGCACCAAGACGATGAATTTCCTTGGGCAACCGTACTTGGCCATGATCTTCCACAGACCCTCTCTGCCAACAGTGTCAAAGGCCTTGGTCAGGTCGACATAGGTGGAGAACAGATCAGAGTTCTGCTCCTGACATTTCTCCAGCAGCTGCCTGGCAGCGAACACCATGTCGATGGTTCCTCGCTCTTTTCGGAATCCACACTGACTTTCAGGCAGGAGTCCTTGGTCAAGGTGCACTGTGAGGCGGTTGAGCAGGATTCTGGCGAGGATCTTTCCAGCAATAGAAAGCAGGGATATGCCTCTGTGGTTGTCACAAGCCTGTCTACTTCCTTTTCGCTTATATAGATGTATGATGGTGGCATCTTTGAAGTCTTGCGGGATCGTCTCTTGCTGCCATATTAAGAGAAACAGCTCATGGAGCCTTTCAGTCAGGGCTGTTCCCCCCTCCTTGTAGACCTCAGCTGGTATGGCGTCAGAGCCAGGTGCTTTGCCACTGGAGATAAGATAGATTGCTTTCTGGGTCTCGAGCAAGGATGGTGGGTCATCCAGTGATTTGTTTGTGGGCACTTGGGGTAGACGATTGATGGCTTCGTCGTTGATTGTCGAAGGGCGATTTATGACGTCATCGAAATGTTCGACCCATCTCTCCAAGATCTTCTCTTTGTCTGTGATTAGAGTGTTACCGTCTGCGCTGAGGAGGGGGCTTGATCCTGAGGGCGTGGGGCCATATACTTCTTTCAAGGCGTCGTAGAAGATTTTATAGTCACGCCTGTCTGCGTAGCCTTGGATCTCGTCAGCTTTGTTGCCGACGCAATCGTCCTGCATCTGACGGAGCTTCTGCTGAACAGTCTTGCGTATGTTGTTGAGTGCATCTCTCCTTGCCGTGGACTTGGGGTTATTGATGTATGCTTGTTGAATATATATATATATATATATATTGCCCGGGGTGTGGCCACTGCGCACGTTGCAGTTTCTATGAGCCACTGGTGATAGCTGTGAGACAACTTCCGGATTAATATTAATAGTATTAACAGCCACAAAATGACAATTCCAAGTAAAATACAACCAGAAGAGCATAGAGGGAATTCAATTTGAAGATCAGTTCCTTCATATCTTTAATTTTCCTCAATTTACATTTGTATGTTGTATATTTCTCCAGCGCTTGATTATTTTTGTCTTTTAATGACAGCAGAGAAATTTAGGTTCCGCCATTTTGAACAACCGGAAGTTTTATATTGC